>BJBW01004829.1:74121-94771 GCA_004320125.1 Scolopax mira
TGTCCCTGCCCAGGGCAGGGGGTTGGGACTGGATGATATATAAGGTCCCTTCCAACTCTAACCATTATATGATTCTATAGCAGGAAGAACACCAAGGGTGTCTGCAGTCTAGTTAAAAACTGCCAAGAAAAACTAAATTAAATAATCTCTCCTTCCAAGTACCTGTTTTTACAAAAGCATTCACCCCAATCTCAATCCTCAAAAAGCTACTACAGAGAAGAGTACATTAATATTAAAGACTTCTAAGTGGCACCTCATCCTTCATTTTATCTTTTGTAAGGGCTTTCATTCTTCTGGCACAGTTTGAAACACTGAGACAATGTGTGGAGATGTAAGTACACATCACTCCCCACCAGCTTCCTCACTGCACGTTAAACCTCCGTTTAGTGCAGGAAGCTTCAGGAGAAATCATCTCCAATGACGCAGAAAAAATAAAGTAGTCCCAAATTTCCCCAAATACCCATAAATCCGACTGTACCAGGCCAAACAGTCATTTGCAAAAATGAATCTAAACACCAGGTGACTAACTACGGCATCTCAGGGGATGGAAACAAAGACTGCAACAAGCTGGAAGGAGATACCCGAGCACAGACACTGAATGGTCTAAACCTTCTAGTCTAAACCAAAGGCAGGAGCTACCAGAGGAAGAAAAAAAAATGGGTGGCATGAGACTACATTTTCCAGCTGTTTGACAATTTACTTTGTTGAAATATATCAACTATATTTTACATTTCAAAGCTTTAAGTAGAAATCCATGTTTTTCACAGGACAGGTATGCAGGATGAAGGTATTTTTAGAGAAAGATATCCAAATGGGTTTGGAAGAACATAAAAAAAGTCTTCCATGCCCCAAGGAAAGACAAAAGGGAAATTGCTCCAGTGAATACACAGTAAGCTTTGTATTTTGAGTAAATCATCCTTCTAGCACCACCAACAATAAACAGAAGCTTTTTTCACACCTTATTTCTCACTATATTTTTAGAAAACAGAAAAGCACATCCAACTTCATCCAAGAAGCACCCATTGATCCATGTTGAATAATTCCCCCCCAATTCAGCACTTAGAGACAAGCTTGAAAGAATATCCTTTCCAGAAGAGAAACAGCTGAGGATTCAGAAAAGAAACAGCCAGAAATCCCCAAATGACACTGTCCCTGCAGAAGTGACTATCTATGCTTAAATCTAGCTAGAACGTGCCAAGCAGCTTTTAACAAGCCAAGGATTTTGCTTTGAACATTAACTGGGAAGAAAGTATCTCTGTCTTGGGAGCATCTTAGAGGTTTGGAGCCAGCAGAGTCCTGGGAGCTAAATCTGCTGCTGCCCATCCCGACACCTGGGTACCTCCCTAGAGCATCAGGGAACCCCCAGAGCATCGCTACCCACGGGGCTCAGGCAGACATGAGGGTGTTGCTCATCCAGGCCCTCACTACCCTCCAAACACCACACTCTGCCCCTTTACAATGTTTCAAAGCTCTACATGCACCAAATCACCATGAAAACACGTGTTTCCTTCAAAATGTTGGCTCCCCATGCCGTATCGCCGCAGCTCGGGTTATGGGATTGGACAGATACAAGGGCTGGTTGTGGAAAGAAACATGACTGGGGTCTGGAGAAACTCAGTGGTTTTTTTGCAAACCTTTATCAAGGCAGATTTTTTCCACTGAATTACATTGCAGGAGACTAAGTAAAATTGTACATTGCATTTGCTTCAGTGCTATATGGAAGTATCGCTGTGCAAAGAAATAAATGCATTATATTTCTTGATAATTAGATCCAGAATAGTTTCCATTCTTTGGCCAACACACTGTAAAAGCAGAACCAAAAAACTATTGTGCTGGTCATCTCATCAGTCCTGTGATTTTAACCTTCTACTCAAGCTTCTTCAAAGCTACTCTTCAAAAAACAAGCATGCAAGCAGCTCCCTGATTTGGCTACCAAACCAAATAAAATAATTTCTTCTGCAAGGCACAAAAAAGCCACCCAGACCCAGTGGAATCATCTTGTATTTGTTCTTTCCCAAATGAAGAGCAACATGCTGTGATCCACAGGCTTCCTCTTCTTCCTCAGATACCTACTGGCTTCAGCTACTGAAAGAAATCACACACACACCCCCCCCCCCAAAAAAAAGCAAGTGCCAGATCTGTCAGTCTTGTGCTGCTGCTCTGGAAATAGTCTGACCTGAAAGCAACATAGCCCAAAGCTACAGGGGAAATGAGCACATCGTGGTACATCTCATCCACAAAACAGGAAAATGCAGCAGGCTAGAGACATTGGTAGCTCGTGCCTGGGTACAGGAAAATCTTAGGGTGTAGGAGGAGTAGCAATACTTTTGAAAGAAACAGCTCCCACAAAGGTATTTTGTCAACTCTTGGTGTCTTCAGATACCATCAATTCCATCTAAATGTCACGCTTAGCCACTTGTGTCTCACCACAGCCCTTCACAAAAGCTTTCGTACAAAACTTGCTCAGTCTTCACTGGCAAAGAAGAGTTGAGCAGAGCTGGAAAACACACCAAAGACGCTGGGAGACAAAGCAAGGTTCCCAGATTGAGCCTTCTGCTAGGAAAATGGCATGCTACGTATCCTCCGACATATTTTACACCAGGACAGACGTCCCATCTCACTTCACAGCCTACTTCAAACTAGTATGAGCTTTTTATGAAAGGTTTTTATAGATAAGTCATGAACAAACCTCTGTAAGCAGAACTGCTGTGCCTTTTGAAGTAGAAATGGATGCTTGGCTTTTGTTAGAAGCACAATGTACCACACCCTGTGGAAAACATCCTGCAGCACAGGGCAGATAATTAATTTTATTTTTTTTTCTAACTAGTCATTTATCTGCTATCCCAAGGATTTTTTTGTGGATCTGTCTTAACCACAGAGCACCAACTGCTTAACAGCCTACAGAGATCTCCATACAGGAGGGACTTAAGAACACAGCTTTTTTTCATCAGTACAAACTCTGCTGACTTGACTGGCATACACGAAATAAAAGGTAAAATACATCCAAATATTCCAGGGATGCAAATAAATGAGAATCTCTCCAGTACTACAGCAGAAAGTATTAAAAAAGTCCCACAAATGTGCTCAGATTCCACCCCATCCGCTACAAAGGAATCAGCCATCAATTTTTGTTTGGTTTTTTTTACTTCATGGAATATGACACTGCAAAACAGCAATGACCACAGCACAGCACAGCAGAGTATCAGGTGACGGTGGTTTTGTTTGGTTTAGACACAATAGTTAGTTATGTGGAGTGTTTTGTGGATGAAACAACAGAATTTCCCCACCACCACCACCCCGTGTGAATAAAGCACGATCCCGCCGGGCCCCTCCTGCTGCCCCTGGAGCTCTGGGCTTCTCTTCCCAGGGGCAGTTTCCCATGGGAGCGGGTGGAATTTTGCTAAACCCCCCCAGTGCAGGCAGCTGGGGCTCTGACACCCAGCAGAGAACCGCAGTGCTCAGCAGCTCCTGCTAAGCCGGGCTTTACTCAGGCTGCAGCTCAAAAAAAGCAGCTGACAAGCAGCACGAAGGGTCTTTTATCCTCTTTCTGGTAATACTAACATGAGTTTCTGAGCTGGCTAAAAAAGATATGCTTTAGAAGTTCTCCTTTCTAAACAGGAGATATTTGCCTGAAAAATCAGTTTCAGATCAGCTTTGCATTAAAAGGGAAGCGGTTACTGTAGTCTTAACCAGAGAAAGGAGGTGAAAATACTCCATCACAACTAAATTCCTTTATTGTTTCCAACAGGGGAGGGGGAAAAGGGCTGGAAGCACTCTAAACCAGGAAAGCATCCTCAGGGAGTGCCCCCAGCAAGGTGCTGAGCCTCTCTGCATCCTTCCTTTGCAGATGCTCAGGAATAAAAGCACAGGGAGGAATGGGGGAGAAACACGAAGAAACCACACGCCATCAAACTGCCTCAGTTGCTTACTACAGCAAACAGCTCCACGCTCTCCAACAAGACCATGAGAGGCAAGCCAGCTAGAAAAAATACATTTTTAGGTATGTCAGCCAACAAAATCAATCAGAGAGTCACCTTGAGGTTGCAGAGGAGCAGAAACATAAAATGAAGCTGCAGTCTGTTGAGACTTGGGTAGCTAACCGCAAAAGATAGCGATGGATTTACTACTGTCACCTTTTCCTGCCAGGGTTAAAGGTGAGATACATCTAAAAGGTTTTTATATTTAAAACTTTAAAGTAAAATCAAAATCCAGTGGGTTTTCTCTGTTTTAACCAAAGGAAAATTGAAGTAAGACATTTTAATCTTCCGTAGCTCACCATGTTGCATGTGCAAAGCGCGTGAAGGTGGATGGAAGAGGCCAGAATATAAGACATTGGGTCAAATCCCAACTCAGAATGGTTTAACTGGTTTGAATGGAGCTAGGACATTGTCCTAGGACTTTCCTGACAAAGAGCTCTGAACCACATGACCACAGTTACCGTAGAGATACAGCTTTGGTCATGGCACGAAAGATATCCTGAGGAAACTCAAGCTTAAGTTGTTAAACTTCTTTCATTGCTGTTTGTTTTCAAGGAATACCATCAAGGCAAATATTTAATTTTGGTTGGAAAACCTCCTCAAGGCACTAGAGAAGTATAATGGGGGCGATGGTGGGAGGTCAGAGAGAGAGTATTTTCCGTACAATTGTTTGTTAAGAAGGAGAAGTAAATTTATTCAGACTTACTATTAAAAAAAAATTAATTCCTTTGAATCATTTATATTTTAATTTTTCTTACATAATGACAGAATTCCTTGGGGGGACGGGGGGGTGGAAGGGGTGGTTTTGTTTGTTTGTTTGTTTTAATTTAAACAGAACCCTTCTCTTTCCAATCTTTTGGATTGGATGGATGGAACAAAAATAAAAGCTGCATTGCAGTGTTTTTCAAAAGCTAGAGTGAAACACACACACAAAAAAGTGTTTGGTTCTGGTATACTTTTGCTTTGTGTAATGGTTCTAAGAGCCTTTGGAGGCTAAAATACTGCTCTTCTAGAAGGAAGGCTACTCTGATAGTGCCTTCCACCAGAATCAGGAATCCTTCCCCCTGCCAGGCACTATTTGTTGGAGCTGAGCAGTTGCTCTAAGCCAGTAAATAATAACAAATGGTACTGCTTTCTGCTAAGGTACTGCAGTGGCATCCACTCCACACCAAGTTACACCAAAGCTCAACGAGCAAACAAAGAAGACAAAGAATATGGAAAGATTTTCATGTTCATTTACACTTACAAGTCTACAAATATCCCCAGGGGGAGGGTTTCTCTTTGCAAAAAAAAAAAAAAGCAGCAGTGTGTGAGGATATATTTCACGAGTTGACTAAAACACGTACCCAAAAAAGATCTGTTTTGCCCTGAAAGCCATACTCTAAGCTTCTGACTCACTTTTCAAGGTGGCAAATAATCCCCCAAAATGATACTGCCAAATTGAGTATACATATTTTAAAATAAATGTTTACATTTATTTCTATAAATAAATTCACTTTTTTAAACTTCCATGTCAGGAAATTGACAGTTACTGTTAATTTCCCTTTTTACCTTTGCTAAAGGAATTAACTCCTGTCTGCAGGAAAGCCTCATAGTTACTGTCTTAAACCAGACAATCAAAACTTACAAACTGAGACATATCATACCCCTGCACATGCACTTTGGTGGGATAAAAGAATTCTAAATTCTGCTTCTCTTAAAAAGATAATATTAAAGGATTTACCGTAGATATATTTTAATCTACTTTTAATATGTCTGAGGGTTTATTTATTCAGAGGGGGAGGGGATTTTGCTGACATTTGCTTCTTTAGCATCCCAACAACTGTTCTACAGTCACGCTTTCGTTCCAAATATTTGTTCACCAAAGGCAGCCCTCCATTCCTGACTGAGATTGATAACCAATTTGATTATCCTATTGTTAACAGACTGTTGTGGGTGTTATGACTTTAACCTTAAAATGAAGACAATTAATTTGGCTACACAGGAAACTTTTAATAAAAACAAATTAAGAAAAACAAGTTCACGATTAATGCCCAGAATTGTTGGGTTTTTTGCCTTGCCTTAAGTTGCTTAAAACCTCAAGGTTTTAATAAGAATCTTGACAAATTATGCAAGTAATCGCTTGTTCAATTAGTTTTAAGATATCTTTATCATAGTATAGTGCGGATCATATTATCAAATAACCACAGTAGACTAATATATTAAAAAAAAAATGCATCCAAGACATGGTCTAGTTAGACAGTAAACCAAAAACATAACTCAAGTGCTCGGTACTGTCTGTGAACACTCACCAAAAGCAGCACCAGCAGCCTCCTGAAAACGACCCCAACCCATCCACCACGGGCTTTGGAAAGCTCCAGCTCCGGGATGGGAAAGCAAAAAGGCCCTTGGGTGCGCAGGGCCGAGGAACCGCTGCGCCATGTTCAAGGCTCGGCCAAGGAGCCCCGGAGGGACCCCGTCCCCCCACGCTTTGTTCATTTTAAAGCCTTTGCTCCTCCAAAAAGCCTTCAAACCCTGTTTTCCCTTACAAAACGCGGGGAAAATGCAATTTGGACACGTCGTCGCTGCATACTAGGAGTGACTTGATGTTTCAATTTTTTTTTATTATTTATTTTTTTTTTAATGAGAGAAAAAAAAACTTCACCCCGAGCGGGTCATTCTAACTAATGGTGCTTACGCACCGGTTGTTCCGCAGGGACCCGCCAGCACCGGCACCTCGGCGGGTCCTGCCAGCGCTGCCCAGAGGCCACCAGTAGCCACCAGCAGCCACCAGCAGCCAGAAGGGACGCGCACAGCGCATCCCCCCCGCCGGGACACCTCGGCATTCCGCAGCCACCTCGCCTTTTGTCTCCCCCCGCAGTGCTCCGCGCCGGCGAGGGGGGAAGGTAGTGATGCTGCGCGGGTGCGGAGGATGCTGCGCGGCCCCGGGGGCGCGGACGGCCGCCCCCGCGGAGCTCCGGCGAGCATGCCCAGTCACCGGCATGACATCAGCGCCGCCGCCGGCGGCCGCCCCCGCGCCCCCACCCCTCAGCGGGCCCGGTTGGCGACCCGAGGAGGGTAGCCCAGACCCCGAAGAGGGGTGGTGTGACGACGGGGGGACGGCCCGGCCCCAGCGGAGGGGAGCAGGGAGCGCACCCTCCTCCCCCCCCCTCGCCCCTCACTGCGGGAACAATGGGCGCGGGGGCCGGCGGCGGGACCGCGGGGAGGGGATGCTCGCCCCGGGGAAAGGGATGCTCGCCCCTCCTCACGGCGCCGCACGGTGGGGAGAGAGAGAAGGAGAGAAAGAGGGTGTGCGGCAGACTCACCCCGATGACCACCGTCTCCTCGCCCTTGAATTTGGGGATGAATTTGTCCCCCCGGAGAATCTCCGCCTCGTTGAGGGGCCGGAACCGGCACATCACTTTGATGCTGCACTCGGCGGGATCCGCCATCTCGCCAGGCGGGCGCCGGCCGCAGGGAGCCAGGCGCTCCGCCGGGCAGGTGCCGCAGACGCCGGCTGGCCCCGGCCCCCGCCCCGGCGCGGCTGCGCGGTGCGAGGCGGGGCGGTGCGGTGCGGAGCGGAGCCCGAGCCCCCCCCCCCCCCCCCCCCCCCCACCCCCCCCNNGGCGGAGCCCGGGCCCCCCCCCCCCCAGCCTCCCCTCAGCGCCCCCCTCGGGGGCTCCGCCGCAGCCGCGCGGGGGATGCCGGGAGGCGTAGTCCGCCGCGCGGCAGGTGGCGGCCGCCAACGGCTCCAACCGCCCTAACGGTCCCAACGGCTCCCCCTCAGCGGCCATCGAGGAGCGAAGGGAGACCCCACGGCTTTCCCCGCCCCTCTCCCCCTTAGTTATAGTAATTAACAGGGGCTATCCCTCTCAGTCTCGACGTCGGGGGGTTTGTATCAAACAAAAACCCCACACCAGGGAGCAGGTGTCTTGGTCCCACCTGGCTTCGCCTCCATTTTTAGACCTCCAGGTGCAGCTGCTCTTTCAGGGAAGATGAGAGGAAACAAGGAGAGAGGGATGTAAACCTGCACTTCACCAGATCTATAGCCAGGTCAAAGGATATCTACCCCCTGGGATGTCATGCCAGCGCTTCCCTTCATGACATTACCCTTCTTTTCTGTGAGGAAAAGCAGAACTAACACCATCTCCAGGTGATGCTTTGACCATGTCACATTTACAAGCAGTTTGTCACGCTGCAGTCAATGAATCAGCATCTGGGAAAGACAAAGTCTGAACCTGTTCCTACACCTCAGGGGTGCTGTCCTCCTCCTCCACCACCACTCTCTAACAAGGAGATGGCCCTCTTTCTTCCTGGCCCACTAAAAACACCTGCAATTGACCCTCCTGTGCCAAGGCAGGTCCTGTCACTGGATTGAAGCCATATGAAACAGCCTCCTCTCTTCTCCTTCTCCTCCATCATTTTCCCCCTGCACATATCTTTAAGGAGCCTCACTCCTTGCAACAACTGGTGACGTCTTCTGGAAAACAGGAGACAGTCCCCAGCCGCTCCTGAAACAGGTTTCCTCCACACAACAGGGCGCCAGTTTTTCATGAAATTAGCCTCAGTCACACAATCAAAGATGCCAGCGGTCAGTTCTTCAGCATTTCTACAGAGATCTCCCTTTCTTCTAGCCCCAGTGGTTGTCCTCATTACCTGATGTGGATGTGAGAAGAGCAGGCTACTTATGAAGGCTCTCATGCCCTTCTTAAAAGCAATTACATCAGGGAGCGTTAGCAATGTGCAGCATGCGATAAGGCATTATTATATAATGTGATTTATTCCCATGGATTACCAATTATCTAGCCCTTTTATTTCTCTTATGTTTCAAGCTTTTTACCCTGAATAGCAAATTCGTAAGTCATGACAAGTAGGGGCTTAGTCATAAAAGATAACCATTTTGATGAATTAATCCTTATTTTTCTCCATTATCGAGAGCTCATTTTGGAGCAAGATAGGCAAACCCCCATTTTCCTATTAGAGTAGGTATAATCTGCAATCAGTAAGAATGCACTGAAGAGCCATCTCTTCTTAGCAATTTTCTCACAAATAATACTCCATTATCTGCATTGTAGACAATACCATATTGTCACAAAGCTGCTATTTTTACTACTTATTACCAGATTACCGAGTTCAGCAGCCTCCTGGGAACATCAGTTTTCAACCAGATTCAGGAGAGATCAGAAGCCTCTCGCGAGCTTCTCCCAGGCTGCTGTGGATGCCCTGGTACCTCACCGACAGTGACAGAAGGTAGGAAACTGCTTCACAAAAAACAAGCATAAACTATCAAGATACCAAAAAGAAGTCACACTCATACCCTCTTAAGCATTATCATCATTAATTTCTTTCATTCTTGACGCCATGGCTTCTTTCAGATGGTGTGCTTACAAGAAACACCACTACAGCTATCTTCTGCTTGGCTTTTTTGAACTACAATTCGCCAGAATGCACCAGAATTTCCTTGCTTTTGCTACCACTGAAATAAAAGGCAGCAAACTTTGATGTCATCTCATTTTCCTACAACCTTGGGGCAAGCTTTCCAGCTAGACACAGAGTCCATGGTTTAAATCACCCTGGCAAATTAGATACAGTTTGACAACCAGTTCTGATTGTTCCTGAAGAAGTTCCCACACTGAGCCAATCATCTCGTCTGGGACAGTTCACAGAACAGCCCAGGATGCCAGAGATCTCCAAAGGGAACAACAAATCCACTCCTCAAAGGCAGGAGTCAAAAGTGACAGCCATAAGAGAACATCAAGATTCCATTTCTCTGTAGATAATACACCCAATGCCAACACACCCAACCTCTTCAAGCTGCAGGAAAACTAAGAAGAGGTTTATGTGATAACGGTTCTAAACAGCACAATATGGATTCTGATAGAAAGATGGTCCCACAGGAGGAAGGGAACAGACACCTGAGCATTTCAGAAATGAAAAATCCAATTTTCTATCCACTGAGCCAGAACAACATTGCTCCTGGGCTCCATGAATGAGCTTTGGAATTGGGAGAAAGAAAACAACGACTTTGAATTTCTGCTGTCTTTAAGAATTCAGTGCCACAGACAGACACCAGAACTGGCCAGGGGAGCATCCCATCAGCAGGGAGAGAAGCTTTAACGTAGACTCCATCGATCCCGGTGTCTCAGCCGTGGCCTTTGAGATGAAATTTGATGATATGCCTGTGTCATCAGTGCCGAGATACCTCTATGGGTGAAGTGGTAGTAAAGGACTCCTTGCAGAAGGTACCAACAGCATTGGGATCCCCAGGACAAACAGCAATTTCAAATGTCATGGATGTTTCATGTCCTGCAGACACCAAAAAAACCCTACTGTTAGGAGTGCATCACGGGAAAAGTTTACAAAGCCAGAACATAAAGTGTTCAACAGGAATAAAAATAAAACAAATAAAGGAAGCCAAAGACTGAAAAATAGACAACAAAATGAGCTAAGGAGTGCTGAGAAGGCAGCTAGGAGGGACTGAGATACAGAAACAATCCTATCTGCATCACCAGAAGCAAGGACACACATCCAGAGCTCAGGAGAGACCAGGCTACGAGACCATTTGTCCAGGCAAAGGAAAAAATTAATAGGAAAATGCGTAGGATCCGGATAACCAGCACCCTTGGTCACCCAAGGTGATTATCCTGGAAGGAACATGTCCTTTGATCAGAACAGGTAAAGATTTCTCTGGTGATCGGGGGCCACAGGGGCTTCTTTCTCACACTTCCACAATCCAGAAAGGTTGGATTTGGAGCTAGAGCACCAAAGGGAGTCCATCGGAGAGTGTTTGGGCTGTACCAGCAGGGAATTTAAGAGTAGTCATTGTTTCTGATTTGCAAAACACTGTATGCTTAATCTGAAGTATATACAGAAAATATGTTAAGTACAACGTAAATCTCAACCTTCATATAAATTATTCACATTATGTATAGTCATATATATATATATCATGTTAAACCACCTATAAGAAAGGGGATTGCTAAAAGTAAACAAACAGATTTTTACCACTTTGTAAAAATTTTTACCAGTCTAAAAATTCAGTGAAATTCAGTGCTCTGGGCAATCCTGCTTCAGCAGGGGAGTTGGACTAGATGATCTCTATGGTGCCTTCCAACTCTAAAATTCAGTATAACACAGCAAAATGTTTTAGTTGCTTATTCAATACACAAAATATTTTTCCAAGTTACAATCTTTTGATTTCGGTTACTCAATAAATAACCCAAATAAAGGGATTGTAATTTGGGGGGGGGGGGGGGGGGGGGGGGGAAAAAAAAAAAANNAGGGGAGGGAAGAAACAAGCAAACAAAAAAGTCTTAACTATAGGAAGCTGAAAGCAATCGTTAAAATCCCAACCAACTGAACAAAAAAGCCTGATTTCACTAAAATAAATAAATAAATAAAGACACACACAGCACTGGACCACGAAGCCTCCACACCCAATTTCACTGTGAGGGAGAACATGTCCACTGTCAAAACCCCACCACCTTTATCTAGGAAAGTCCAGAAAGAGTTAAACAGCATCACAGGCGGATGATGCCATCTTCTGGTGTCACTTACACAGCTGTTGATTTAAAGCCCTGATGACAGGTCTAGTCAGATCAGCATCAGGAAGATGGGGGACGAGGTTATTTTAAGCATCGTTTTATCCCCGGGGCAGGGTTCAATGAAATAACATGAATTCAGGAAGAGTCGGCCAAGCGTTAACAGCGATGGTGGGAAAGTGAGCACCAGGCTGCCATCAGTTCACAGCCAACTGCCACCAGCCTGTCCCCGGGGGCTGAAGTCAGGGCAGAAGGGGCTATGGCACAGTTTGGCCAAGGGGGGCCTTGCGTCGCCCTCAAAAATCTGCCCCCCTACTATGGTTTTGGAAATGCAACTATTAATTGTGCCCAGACTTGGTCAGTTGATCGTCTTCCACCCCCTTAACTTCTTTCTGCTCTCCTTCGGCCAGTTCAGCAGCTGACAGGCACAGTGCTAGTTTCTTTTTTTTGTCTTTCTTTCTTTTTTTTTTAGTTTTTTTTACATAGATTTCCTAACAGCTAAGATCTTGCCAGAATATGATAGTTTAGGAGTGGTGCTGTGCTCAGATTCTCTGCATTTTATCTCAGAGCTCTAAGGAACTGTTTGTCCACTCCTGGATTTAGAAGCACAAAGGATTTCAGTTGATACATCTGTTCTGTTACAATTTTTTCTCATCATTATCGGTTGTAGTATAGCCCTAATTAATTGCCTCCCTCCTTCATTTGCCCCTTGCTCTCTAATTGATCGTTCTACATTATCCTCCCTGTGTAATTACATTTGTATTAGAGTTTAATCAGCGTGTAATGGATGGAAGCCAGATATGGACTAAACATATTTTCTCATTCTTAGTCGCAGAAACAATTGTAACTGCAGAAAACAGCAGTGTAAGCAGGGCAGAGCAGAAAGGCTCCCACCCAGGGCTTGAAACTTCTCTCCAATTTTCAGGAGGTTTTAGGACATCCTGTCTCTTGATGTCTGTGCATCCCCCCCCTGCCCCGAGGCGGGGTGAGGGACAGCAGGTTGCACTATGTTACTGTCCCAGTTGGAATGGGGACCACAGCTTTCAACTCCACCACGCATGGAGAGAGAATGGGAAGATGATGCTGATATTGAGAGAAAGCAAAGCCAGAGGAGGGGACGCAGCCCACCTTCAGGGAGCAGCTCAGCTGCTTCCCTGCTGTCCTCTTTTAGTTTTTGGATTTTAATACTCCTATTCCAACCACTTGGGTTTGTCTTTCAATTGTAGCTACTGGGTGGCAATACAGTTTAAAAGGGGTTAAATTCATAACAAAAATGTTGAATGGGGTGTTCTTCATTAATTTTGAGATTGCACCATTAAAAGCTCCCAAAGCACACTCAGATTGTATTTCGAGATACACAAGGTGACTGGGAAACAAGCGAGTCACTGAGAGAACAGGGAACTTCACTTGAAACTCCCTTTTCCTCCTGTAGAAGAGACAACTTCAGACACAAACATTCTCACGAGAGGGAATGTCACTTCTGGGTACTGATGCTTCCTGCAGTAGGATGGCCACACAATCAAACCAATTTTGGGACAAACGGGAACCTCTCATCCCCTCGTTTCAGACATCACAGTTGGGTTCCTACAAATAGGAAGCTGGAGCTCCTGGGTTTTCCCTACAGTCAGTGAAGATGTGGCTACCTTCGGTGAGTGAGCAGAAGTCACCTTTAAGCAGGAGGAGAAGGCACACAAGCTCAGTGCTGGGTGAGCCGGGTGCTTAAAGGCCAGAATAACCCATGAGTAAGAATTGCAGCCTCCTTCGAACCCATCTCCTGAGCCAAGGGATTTTCTTACCAAACAGAAATGGAATCAGTATTACCTGCTCTCAGAAGCGCATCTTGGCCTTCTCCTTCCAGCCCTTTAAGTAAAGCTTTGTCAAGAAAATCACCCCTATATATCCCCATTTCATCCCCATGCTGTTCTCACACATTATCACTGGCCTGCCAGAGAAATGCTGCCATTAAACGTGCTCAGGTGCCCTGGGAACAGCTAGAAGCTGCTGTATTTCCACGCAGGCCAGAGCACGGTAGCAGGGGGTCTGAAACACCACCTCTCTCAAAGGCAAGCAACAGGCTCCCCAAAATGAGAAACTCCAGCTGATGCAGGTACAGCAGGGAATCCTCATTGTGGATCTGCCACGGCTTCGAGTGACACTGCCCTTCCCCTAAAACCCTCTGTTCTTTCCCCAAGAAATACCCCTCCAAGCGGGTGCCTGTTTTAGGGAGCTTCCCAGGTACAGGTGGCTCCAGACCCCACCACACCACAGTCTCCATGGCAACTGCTCCGGATGGCTTTCCCGGGAAAGTCAACTCACCCAGTTTACACACTTTGGCTTACACACCAGTGGTCTCATTTTTTCCACATAATTAGCTGGTTAGATCAGAAGAAAGCCAATTAGCCAACCATGTGCCTTTGTTCAAATGTAAACACTTGGATGTTAATAGCAAACTTATACTGCCTGGGTCTGCTGCTACACAGCAAACAGCTCCTCTCCCACTTAGAGACATCCCATTTTCTTCTTTCCCCAGTAGCAGTTGACAAAAGACATGCTTTAATTTCTGCAGGTTATTCTCCATCCAAATATTGCAAAACCTAAAAGTAGAAGAAATAGGGAAGTGAGATTTGAAACCATTTCTGTGACGTCAAATCCAGGGAGTCTGTTGAGATGAGGGTCCTGTCCGGGGTGTTTGCTGTCACCTTCCGAGCTTTCCTCTTTGCAGATGGGAATTTCTACCAGGACCTTCTATTCTGAGGGGCTGAGCTCTTCCTCAAGGGTGCTGAGGGGGAGGATGGCTGGCTCTGAGCATGATGCTGGCTGCACCTCGGGATAAATCCATCACCTCCTGGAAGGCTGCACTGAAGATTCTGCTTCCAAAAAAAAAAAAAAATTACAATTGCTGTAAGAAGGAAATAGGAAATGTTTGTTTTCTCTACAAAGCAGTTGGAAGTAAGAGAGGAAAATGGACTATCAGGGAAGGAAAAGGAGTCTCAAAGCCCAGAAAACCACAGAAGGGCTGCAGTCCCCCATCCTCGTGTTTGTAGAGGGGAAAAACCCACCCACAGAGGCTGGTGGGGAGGGCAGGGACAGCTCTGGAAGTAGAACGTTCTTTGGAAAGGGGAGCAGCAGCCCTGCAGCAGAATACAAACACCCACAATTAAACACAGACCAAACCTCCACTCAGTCTACAGTTAAAGTTCATAAACCTAATTAGAAAAAGAATCATGATTTTTTAGTATTTAAATCATTAAACCTAATTAGAAGAATTGTGATTTTTTTTTAGTATCCAAGATTTAAGGGAAAATTCTGCCCGTTACACTGGAATCCAATATAAATTGCTGCAGATAAACTACATTCAAAAAATCTTTCCTCAACAACTTCCCCTACTACAGAATAAACCAGAAATCACTATTCAAACCATATTATGGATACACGTGATGTTCAAACGAGGGAATTAAAAAAGAAAAAGAACAGTGTCACATCCTCAACACACCCTTCTGAAGAGCACACAAAAATAACTCATAGGCATTCCCGGCTGCACACCAGGAAAAAGGAGACTTTCCAACAACGCTCTGTTCCTTTTTAAAAAATAAAAATGAAAATCACTCTCCTTTTCCTGCACTTGAGGCACGCGTTAATTGCTAGAAATTTCTTAAAACTGTTAGAGTTCAACCTTACAGAAAGCTGCATCAAATACTAGTCTTTTAAGAGAAACTCAGTCAGCACGCGGCACACGCACCTTCCGAGTTTATGAAATCTTTTTCTCCACTTCCCATTTTTCCAGAATCCCTTCAAAGTTGAAAAACCTTTAGCTGGAGCTTCTAAGTAATTAGATGATGATTAGACTATACCAAGTCAGTTTTAGTCCACAGAAGTGATCTATGTTGTAGTGAGGAGTTACTTTGATGCATCAAGGGGAGTAAGTCATTTTTCTTCTTCAGACTCTGCTTTGCAACAATTCTGCTTTCAAAAAAATTCATGCTTCAGACCACGTAGGTCATAGTCATTCCCAGAAATGAACCTAATTCCACAGAAAACCTTCAGACGGGCATGAAAATAACAATTTGTGAGGGATTGGTACAGAAAAAGCAAGGAATAACCTTGGTGAGGTGTCTCCCCCTTGTGCTGACACCCCCAATCCCGCCGTCACCCCGCGCCTGACCTCGGCAGTGACACTGAACTCTCCTGGGCTCCTTTGACTATTCTCAATCCATTATAATTTCTCTTTGCAGACTTGACATTGAATGGAAAATAAAGCAAGAAATAGTTAAGTTTAGACAGCTGAGTTTCTGACAAGCTCCCAGTATTTAAAACTCTGCGAGTGTTTTCAACTGGCAGAACTTTTAACGTACCGGACATAAGACAACACATGTTTAAACACAACTTTAAAAGTATTTAAAAATTAAATTTAAAATTTAATTAAAATTTTAAAGTAGCTCTTTATATATAAAAAGCCAAGAGGAAAAACCCCAATGACTGCATGACACAGGCAAACTCTAGCTTGACTCCCTTGGGGAAGGGGGCTGGAGTAGACAACGTCCCAAGTTTCCTTCCAACCTCAACGATCCCATGATTTATAAGAAATACAGAAACATTCTCCAAATCACTGGTGGAGAACCAAACAGCAGAATATTCAGATGATTCACAGAAAGTAATACTTGAAGTTCTCTTTGGCAGAACAAGAAACTGTCTCATCCGGATTATTCCCAGGTCTCAGGTTCCAACTACTGGACCCTCCCCTCCCTCCCCTCGCTGTAAGGACAGGAAATAATCATAGAAACCAAAACCTTTTGGAAAGAAGCACGTATGCTCTGGTTAAAAATCAGCAAAAGACCACTAACACCCTCTAAAATTTACACCTCCATTGCTTGCACCTTGTAAAATAAACACATATGCAACGTGTCCATGTTTTGATATGTATTTTTATTTCCCTGCAGTTTTCACTTATCAAGAACAAGTAACAGGGAAAGTTGTCTGAACTAGTGCATAAACAAACATTCTGAAACACCACTACACGTATCTAATTTACAAGAACCGTATAAAAAAAGTCACTAAAACACTACACTACGAAGGTGTCCAACGCTTACAGTCAGACTTTTTCCAACCCGTTACTTGCCTTGTAGCCACAGGAAAACTCTCCAAAATTGAAAAGACAATCTTGCCACAACCCTCCCTCCCCCCCCCCACCACCTGGGATGGCTCGATATCTAGACATCCAATAATTAATTATTGCAATGATATATAATGCAATACATACCTGGTAAAATATCCTTTATGTGGTGTGTTACAGTTTTAAAGCCGGTTAAAATATGCAGTCTTCAGATAAAATGTAATCAGTTGAAAATTTTCTCATATCTGCACAATTTTATATGTGCGAGATGCATAATTTTCCTAGTCAGTATTTTTTTTTTTTGCCTGTGTAATTATTTTTTATAAACTGGTATTATAAATAGAAATATACATTCAAAATATATGGAAAAGTGAGTTACTACATTAAATTTGCATGTATCGATCCATCCCTTTCCCCTGCACAGTAATAGAAAATACTATTTTGCCTTGAACTTCATATTTGACAGTGAAATGCCACTAAAGTATTTACCAAAAAATCCATCTAGTCAAATTGTGAAACAAAATGAACCAAGTGAAAACTTTACATTTCCTTTAGAAAAAAATTACAAGAATTTTGTTTCCTAGCTATGAATCTTTAACTTTTTTTTTTTTTAGACACAAAGTTGGATTTATTTGTACAAGATACAAAATGTAAACATGGCAAAATAAATAGTTAAAACAAGTGATGCAGGATCCCATTTCATGCTCATGATCCCATTAAAGAATTATTTTTTTAATCCATTCAGTTGCAAATTCAAGTGCAAAAGCATGATGATGAATATCTACTATTCAAGTAACAGAAATAATATTGATGATACAAATAAACTATTTTACAAGGTAGTGATTTTCCCAATTTTACAAAATTTACATTATATATCGACTTAATACACGATAGAAGGATAGTCCATTTAGGTCCATTTGAGTTCTCTGTGATCCACAGAGGGGCCGAGGCGCCGCTCTGAGGTTATGTCACTTCCATGGCCACTGTTGTCTCTGCCAGGCCGTTCAGACCCAGGCGCTCGGGTTCGTGGTTCTCTCTGCGAGAAGAGAAACGTTCCACAGTTACAACAGAACACGAGCATTTCCTCACACAGTGTGTGCTTTCACACAGCTCTTCCCTGGACCTTATTTACAGCTAAATACTGCACCGAGCGCAGTCCCTTCTATAAGATGATTGCATTTCACTGTAAATGAATTACCAGCCCGAATTATGGATAAGAGTACTAAAAAGTCAAAAGTCTCTTGAAGGAGCAAACTCAGTATTAATTATTAGTGAGCAAAACATTGTTCTAACAATTTCCCCCAATTCTGCTTTAGCACTAACAGAAGAAATCTTTTTCAATGTTTTTCTGATTTGTTACCATTCTCTGTAGAGAAGCCCGAGACCTATTCAGCTAAGGTGGAACTTTCCAAGGCATTTGCTGACACGACCTGAAATATCCCTCTGACTTGAGGGAACTAAGAACTGAATGCATTCATGATAGAAAAGTTACATTTTAAGGCACGACTGCTAATTTAAAAATACTTTTTTCTCAACCTATGCAGTGACTAAATTGCACATGCAATTTTCCATCTCAAAAAGTTCTTTTTAACCTCTCTGGAAGCATACCTATTTCCTAATATCCATTTTTTTTACTTTTCTAATTCATCAACAAATGTGACTTTTTTAAAAAAATCCAGCAGAGACTTAAAACAAAGCCCAAATATTGTAATTTTCAGAAAACTTGACCAACGGCAAACTCCCACCACTCCTCTGAAACACCTTCTAAGTATCCTGAAATAATAGTGCTGCTGTTCAACGAGAATAAATACTTATCTATTTAAGATTCAGGCTGGCACATATCTGGGTTTATTTTATATAAATATATGACACATATACCCAGATGTATATATAAAGTAGGTGTGTGTCAGCCTGCATCTTACAATATGATTACATGAAGTTATGGAGAGACCACGTACAAAGTTTGATAGAGTCTACCTGAAAGTGTTACATGAGAATGGACAAGTGAAAAAGGTTAAAATGAAGTCATTTTAAACACAACGGAATTTTAACCAAAACAATTAGTGCCTAAAAATAAGCACAAATTATTTGGTGGTTCATCTGCAAAATCAGCTTTTGTGGTTTGTCACGGCCAAGGTGAAGATGCCAGAAGGTGGGTAGCTGGTTTTGGGATGAGGTAGAAACTATAGTGAGGAGTCTCCTAGAGGTGGAAACAATTCCCTTTAGTGCTCCAGCGCAGCGCTGGGCACATCTCCGGAGCCCAAATATAAATTAAAAGCGCTCCAAGCCGTTTGACACGTACCTCGCTATACTGCTGATGGCACTGCTGGGAGTCACCTTTGGCACTCTGTCCATACTGGCAGCAACTGTGGCAAGTTTTAAGGCTGTTGGCGATGGCGCTGAAGTCCGTGTATTGATATGCACATTGACTGGAGAAACAACGCTGACGTTGTTGAGGTGCACGGCGTTCGTCAGGCAGGAATTGTTCATGGGAAGTGTCTGGGGGCTGCTTGTGCACAACGTTGGGATTAAGTGGTTTGTGGTGGTGTGGCCAACTGTCCTTACAAGCTGTACGGTTGAAATCCCTGGGCTGGAGGATAAAGCCATGTTGGTGGAGTACAAAGTTCTGGAGGTTCCTGTTACGAAACAAGTGTTGTTAATTAAAAATACGCCATTAGGAATATTTCATCTTTTTTTTTTTTCCCCCTATTCACAAAACCATCAGAAAATGAAAAAAAGTTACTGCGTGACAAAGAACTTTCACTTCCCAACTTTGTACACTTCATTTCAGACCCTGGAAATTAAAGAGGCAGCATTCCCCACAGAAGCACATCCAATGGGGAACACCTGGGCTGGGCAACCTCAGAGACAGACTGTGAAGTTCTGATGCTTTGAATCAGCTCCTCCTCACCTCCTACTTTCTTCTGTGGGCAACATAAGGAGGTTCTGGGGACCAGTCAACCTCAAGGCAGCAGAACTAGGGGTCTAAAACTTGTGCACAGTAGAAAACTCCTTTCAGATTACACTGCTGTGCTCTGTTTGAGACTTCAGGCTTCACAGTGTATTTTCAAACCAGAAGCTCTTGAATTTCATCTCAGTGTCCCAGCTATTCACTGCTCTGATTCTGATCACAGTGGAACTAGATATGTTTACCCCTAGATTCTTATTCCTGAAAAAAAATGAATCTGCTTTCAGCTAACATTTCCTCACTCACAAATTTTCCTACCCTAAACAGGACCAGCTATCACCCAGCACTGCCACTCAGAGCTTTAGAACAGTAAGAGAACTCTGATTTTGTACGCAGAGCATTTGCAATGGTTTTGATGGATGGTAACACTGCATCCCGTGTATCAGCACAGTGCACTCCCATGCATCTGATCATACACCCCTCAAAACATCACCCTCCCACATACGATCTCGGAGAATAATACACAGTTGTCTTTTCCTTCCCTGGAACTCTTCCAGCATATTGATTTTATTCAGTTGTGTTTTTTCTCCCCCCGCCCTCTATTCATTTCATGTTGTCATTAACCCAGCCTGGCAGAAGGTCTATAAAACTAATCACATCATTAGCTGTTAAAGCAACGAATTACTCTAAAAGCTTTTTATTTGTTATTGCAGTCAAATTCCAAATAACATTTGTCTCTCTGCAACCTGGCTACTGCAGCAGCCTGACCAGCATTCCTGCCTGCTGGAAATGGGGGTGCAAAAGAAGAGGCAGGAGGAAGGTAGCAAATGCCAGTGTCTACGTTTTGGCCTAAGTTTAGGAGGAATCTAAATGCAATAAAGCCTAAAGCTTATAGTAATGTCAAAAGAGCTTCTAGAAGTAGTTGAAGGCCTTATAACAGCCTTCCAGTACCTGAAAAGGGCCTACAGGAGAGATGGGGAGGGACTCTTGATCAGAGAAATGCAGAGGTAGAACGAGGGTGACAGTTTTAAACTGAAAGAGGGGAGACTGAAATGAGATCTCAGGAAGAAGTTCTTTGGTGTGAGGGTGGTGAGAACCTGGCCCAGGTTGTCCCATCCCTGGAGGGGTTCAAGGG
>BJBW01004830.1:12243-38703 GCA_004320125.1 Scolopax mira
TATGTAATACCTTTGATTAAGGTCTCTCTTCAACCAAGCATATGACTGTGTCACTGACTTTGAGACTTAAAACATGTTCTTAGTATTATATATACATTTAAATGTCACAGCCCAGGGAAAAAATAAACAAAAATGGTTTTTGAATGTAAGCTGTTATAATCTGAAGGCAAGACAACAATCACCTAGTGAGAGCATGTCTTTGTAGCCACAGTTGGTAGGAAAAGTAGTGAAGAGTGAATGCATTAAACTAATGGTATTTTTCCTAAAATATGCTTTTCAATATCTAATGGTGTTCCATGAGCAAACTGGGTTTTTCTGAGCTAGATCTGGAATGGCTTATACCTTGAAAATGTCTGTGATTCTAAGCAAAGATTCTGAAGAATCAAAATTTTATAGGCAAAATAGAATACAACAAATCAGTTTTTCTCTAGCGTATGTGTTGATTGATCTCAGCCAAAAACATGATTGGAAGAAACTTGGTGAATAAAAGGTGCTGAATCACAGCCTCAGTTGAAGCTTTTTCTTCTACCTAAACTGAGGCCATAAATTCCTCTTCAAGACTGAGAGGAGCAAGCTTTAATGGATTTTAACTTGGTAGTTTCTATGAAGCACTTGGGTAACATTAAAAAAACCAGACTCCTGAATAATGTAGAGTTCATATAAATGTTTGTTAGCGTTGTCAAGTCAAAGAGTCAGATATATCTAATATCAAGTAATCTTACTTAAATCCCAGCTGTCGGCAAACCACCTGTGTATTCAGTTCTGTCCACCCATCATCGCAGATTGTGCCCCACTGCCCAGTATAATAGACCTCCAGGCGTCCCTCATGACTGCCTTTCCCACTTGTTAGTCTTAATGCACCATCTGTGTCATTAACAAGTAAGGAAAACAAAAAGAAGAATCAGTTTTCGTAGGTCCAATTATTGTTCTAAAACAAAATTAGTAATATTGTGTTTACTGCATCTGATCAGATTATTATACTACTAAATCTAGTGTTGTTTAATAAGATGAAAGAAATACCACAATGCAGCTGGTCAGCTGTGAAGTGTTGCATAATGCACTTGCTTAAATGCAAGAGAAATGGCACAAGATATTGACCCTCCCAAGCCCTTATTTAGATGCCAAGTCCACATGAGTGGGCTCTGATGATATAATTTCGTTGTCTATATCTTTTTCTTCATATATTCTGTTACTTCCCGTTGCTTTAATGCTGAAATGCTTACTGCCATTGATAGATGCAATACACAGTTCAGGCATGCCCCACATAATAAGTGGCAGTTAGCAGGTTACTGAAGAGTCAAGGGGTTTTTGTTGTATAATGGTATCTTCTGTACCTGTAAAATTTCCATAACCAACAGCTGGTTCATTTTGATACCGCCAGAACACTTCACTACTGTGGGGTTTTGTACATTTGCAAGCTTGAAAATTCTCTTTCCTGAGCTGTGAACTCTGCATTTGACAGTTTTGCCATGTGATTATTGATAACCAAAGTACCTGTGAGAGGCGTGCAGGAAACACCAGCATCTTCTTTGTGACCGCAGTTGTGTTCTCTCCAGGAGTTTTTCGGACACTGTTCTATGGATAGTTCATTTCCCGTGCACTGCACTTCATCCAGCAGCACGGGGCCTGAGCCTTCTCCAAAGTAAGCCTGGCTCCATGCCTTGGCAACACCCCTGTGGAAATGTAACCAACAGCCAGTCAGGAACACGCAAGCTGAAGAGTCTGGGACTCACTGGGGAAACCTAAAATATTGCATATCCAGCTTCTAAAATAGCAGATGGGGCTGCCTAAATAGCTGCTGCATTGATAACTGACAGTGCAGCCCGCTGTAGGTCATGTAATGGGAAGTGGTTCCACAGTCTACTTCAGCTGCAGCTGAGAAGTAATGGGGTGACTGAAACTGTTTCAACACTTCCACCGTTTGAACATATTTAGAACATCAGTTTCTATTGTTTTGTATCTAAGATTTTCCTGTTCCATCCCTTTTGATTTTTAGGAATAACTTTCCTTGAAAGATTGTAAATGTACAGCGTAGGTGTGAAGATTATAATTTTAATTTTCATTTAATGTTTATATGTAGTAAAAATAATCCGATATATATTTCGACAGTGACTTTCACCTGGTGTCCTGAAAGCACATGAATCAAATACCCAGATGAGGCACATAAAAGTGTTTCCCCTTTAGTCATGTAAAAAACATGACAAAGATTTTAAGTGACTTGACAATGTCACATCACCAGTCAGTGGCAGAAATAAGAACAGAAAACAGACAATGACTAGCCTTGTGCGTTACACTCTTTATGGCAGCACAGACTTATTTTGAGCACCAAAACCTACATAAATTGAAAATGCTCCATTGTTTCAGCATTACAGAAATTATGCGGTGTTTAACACGTGATGATATATCAGGACTTTTCTAATTCTATTTAAGATACCATATCTTTCATAAGTAAATGTTTTTCATGGTTTGGTTTCTTTCTACTGAATGGCTTCTCTATTCATATATCCAGTCTAGTTTTTATAGGAGTGTTCTCAATACCTGTCTTCTTTTTCAAATTGTAAGGCTAAAATGTCTTTGTAAATTTTTTACTATAATAAATTACCTATCTAAAGGATTAGTTTAAATTCATTAGCATACAATTTGGGTGCATTGCTCTATACTAATTATTAATTTGCTTTAAAGAGAACTTTCCTCTACTAGCCATATATTGACACATAACACCAAACAGGAATGGCATGTTCAGCTTGTACTGAAAACATAGCAGGTCTTGTCTATTTTGTTTTGGGATGTAATCATTCAAACTCTTACCTGGCTTTTGCCACTGTGTGTCAGAATAGTACACTGCTGTGATTTATTTTTTTTAATGTAAGCTGCAGCAGTTCATGTTTTTAAGGCACTGACTCATTAATCCATGTGTGGATTTCATTTCTAGTGCTTTGTATGAAAACATAATAATTTCTGTTCTCTTTTTTTAAAGGAAAACAATAATAAATTTACAATTAGCAGTCATACAAATTCTTGATAAACAATAAATGGGAAAAATAACTATTAAGAGGCTTGTAAAAATTAAATTAGAATCAGGAGAAAGTTCTATAAGAAGGAAGGATATGGAAATTCATGGCAGACTATGTACATGGTAGTGTTCAGTAAATAAAAGCACACACAAGAAATGTAAATTAAGTAATCTGTTGTTTGCATTTTCATTTTGTTTAAAATAAAATTGTTTTTAATATTTTCAAGCTAATGTGCTTCGTTAGTCTTGAAAATGCACTGTTAATTTTTACTGTTTCTTTGATGACCAGATGCCTTCTTCAAGTGGTGAAGAACATGGAAAACACCAAAAAGCAGGTCTTACTTACTCAGTAGGGAGAAAAGTTACAATCAGCAATTGCTTCAAACAACAGGTAAGCAAACCAAAAATATCGTCAAGCACTCAGCAGGCAACATTTTAGCAAAATAAATACATAGCTTCAGTCAGAAGTTACTCCCTTTGAGAGAGCTCTTCAATTTGATAGTACCTTTTCTTCTGAATGAGCGCCCTATTCCAAATAGCATATTAACAGATATCTTGCTCTAATTTTTCTCATTTTGCAATGCCAAGAATAATTTTAATAGATTAGAAGTTATATTTTCCCCTGACATTTACAAGCATTTCCTGATTGCCCTTACTCTCATTTAGTTTGTTAAGTAATGATGTATCTGTATATAGAGCATTAATTTACTGAACACTTGCATTTTGCAATGCTGGTAATGGTAAAAAGAGCCAACTCCTTCATCTCCCATGTTTTATAAAGAGTTGCTTTCCGAATTGGTTGAAATTGTGAATGACTATACAGTAAACTAAGAAAATATAATCCATAGGACACATTAAGGCTAATACCTATTTCAACTATAGATATCCCATTTATATTTAAGCATCTAAATAAATGTTTGATGTACCAAGATAGGCTCTGTGAATTCTCAGCACTTCGTGCTAGTTTTGTAGAATTGAATAAATATGGACTGAAGAGCCTACTTTCAGATACCTATTTTTATTAATATTACCCTAAATATATTACAGGTTTATTACAGAAAGCTTTTCTGATAGTTTTTTAGATTATTCTAGTTTTATATTTATGTGTCATTTACATGGCTAAGCTATATTATGTTCATTTAAGTTTGTGAGTAGTAGTATTTGCACATATACAAACTTTACACAAAAAGAAAATTCTCGTACATAACTTCTGCTTCTTGTATTTTTTTAATTCTGATGCTGGTACAAGTGTAGAGAAAGTGTTAGAAAAAAAATCCTTATTCATTGTGAAGGTGGCTGAAATCAAAGAGATAATGCTTGACTACTCTGAATGTTAAAAACAAATAATACCATAATCTAGTAAGATTGTCTGGGGATACAATAAAACAGAGACAACAGATCCCATTACTATAACAAGGGTAATTTGTATCAAGCAAAAAGTATTTCTAAAACTAAATAATAAAATTAATTATCATTATTTTCACCTATTAATGGTAAGTTAATACTCTGCAGTTTTATAGGAGTGCTACAGGAAAGCTGAAAAGGTGTGGGAAGCTACTTACTGAGATGCTTTACTTTTACAATTTGTGGCAGGTTTCCAGATGGATTAAGAGTATGCAATTTTAGATTTTTTTTATTACTTCCTAACTGGTCTAGTGCCACTGTTGGTAAAATTTCGCTTCACAGTAATGAGCACATTTCCCAAGACATCTTGATTACTTGAGAAATTCTGCAAATCCCTAGACATACTTCAAAAATATTTAGCACCATATTAATACAATTTGTTTACTCAGAAAAATGAATCAAATTAGAAGTGTCTCAGAATTGCATTTTCTGAAATATCATTAAATATAAGTATAAATGGTTTTGTGTCATCAGTAAGGAGGCAGGTTAAGAGCATGGCATTTGTCATTAATATACAAGAAATGTAAAGCATAGCTTCATATTCTCCAAACTTGTTAACAGTGGCCCAATTCAAAAGCAGAAAAAGCTTGTAAGAAGATAGACTTTCTATTAAGTATTCACAGCTAAAAATTTACAGGTATGTAGAAATACAGCATAAAATAAACTGGAAAAAAATTTAAATCTTATGTCAGAGGAGCATGTTGATTCCCACATGGCTCACCAGGAAATCTAGAAGGTGCACAGTTCTCATTCTTTTGGGCTAATTTGGGTGGCACCAGCAGTCCAAGGCCTCAGTTTCACATTACAAAACATGTACACTCGGGGCCACCCATTAAATGCCACAAAGCTTGCTACCTTCAATGCCACTTCTTTTAATTCATCATAATCCTAGCAAGGTTGAACAGGCAAGATCTGTTCCAGTCTCCTCCACACTGACCTGCTTAGTTCTCATCCAGTCTCAGACATAATCCCCTTCTTCTTGGGTTTACATCTTAGTGTCTTCTCTGCATCTTGCTCCTAGTTCAACCCATCTGGCCTTTCATCCCAGTTGTCCCCATCTCCTTCCTCTCTCACTCCTTCCTTTCTCAGCCATCAGTTCTCGTCTTTACCTCCCACTTCTGTAGCACCTTTCCTTAAATACTGAATGCTTATCTTCTGTGTGATATCAAAATCACCCCCAGCTGTTCAAAAGAGGAGCAAGAAAATCCTGTTCTGCTGCTGTGACTGTATTAATGGACCGTGCTTAGTTCAGACAGAATCGCTGACAAGCTTAACTGTCAAAACTTCAAACAGATCTCTACTCAGTATATGGAAACTGACAATCTTCAGAGACTTGTCACTTAAACAAACCTTGAGAGGTTTCACGGGCATGCCAAAAAGCATATCCTTTCTGACAAAGCAGTGCTCTTGCTCCAAAGCAAGGAGGCTGTTAGACTCTTCAGTAAAATGGATGTCAGGATTTTAACAGTCAAAGCAACTTCCTTTACTTCACCTACAGTTTTTGATTGAAACTTTACTGAAATTGTACTGTTTTCACTAAGCAAAAGCCTTTATTCTGAGACACATCCTTTATCTGTCCTACAGACAAAATTGCCCCTATCACATGACACTGGATCCTACAAACCAAAATTCTGGGTAATAGAAAGTAACAGTGCTGTACCTGAACCTTCTATAAATAAACTTAGTTACTGTTTCAAAGCATTACTGCAATTTTAAAGGAGCACCTTTTGACAACTGCAAGATATATGTCTGATTAACTCTTCTTCTTTGCTGTTGAAGTAGAAAATATGTAGTAAAACAAACCCAAGGCCAAGCTGCCGACAGACAACTTCAGCATCTGCATCATCCCACTGATCATCACAGACAGTTCCCCACTGGCCAGCGTGGTAGATTTCTACTCTTCCTTCGTGAGCGTTGTTCCCACCAGCCAGACGGATTGGAGTAAAAACAGGGGCTGCAATCAATCAAACATAAAGTGTAGAAAAAGGTCATTTCTTTCCCAAAATGTTATCGTGATAGTAAAGAAAAAAGAAGATGGCTTAATGCTTTCTCTGACATCACTCAAGATCCACACTTTATTTTTTCTAGTTAGATGGAAACCCTGAAATTAAACTTCTTAGAAATGAGTTTTCATAAGCTCCATTCTCAGTAGCTGACGAATATTATGCAGACACATAATCATACTGATCTTGAGTTACTTAAGTGTCAAAGTGTTCAGAGATACTTAGGGCTGTAAGGCAAATACAACAATCAGTCTGTAGAGCTGCATATTTAACAGTAAGAGCAAAATTGTCTCTGTATAGTCTTGGTCCTATACAGGAGAGAAGGGTAAAATTTGAAGTAAGAGTCTATAAACAGAAGAACTTTATAATCTGAAAGTATAATTTGCAAATTTATAGTTTGCAGTTTCTTTAGGCAGAACTGTTTCTCTTGCTTTGATACTTCAAATTGTCTCCTAACCTAAAAAAAGATTCTTCCTTCCCTCTACACTATAGTTTTCTAAATGACCAAAATGATTTTTTAGAAGTCATTTATCAAAATATTCCTTATGAATACCAGAGCTTTAGGACAAAAATACATCTGTCTTTTGATAGGAATGCAATAGGGGAGGAAAGGCAGCACAGAGCTGGCTTGCAGCCATGTATGTTCTGGTTACAATTGAAGAGATTGCCATCGTCAGCTCCTCAGCACTGATAGCCTAGCCTTCCTCGAGGTCAGCAATATCTTATATCTGATGGCATAATCACCCACATAGTTGCCGCTTATCATGTTCATTAAAATAATCTGAAATATCTTTAAAGCATTAATAATAGCATTTTGACTTGTGTGAGTGATTTGTTAAGTAGCAATCTTCAGGTAGGAGGACTTGGACCTGTTTTAAATGTATGCAGAATAGGGCAAAAACTTGGCAGCTCCTTGTGTGGTACCATCCACGTTCACATTATGGAATGTCATCCCAACCCTTCTGTAGTCTGTTTGTGAAATTGCTGCTGCTCCCTACTGTTCAAGAAAAGCTAACAAATTGACATGTAGCATATGTAGCTACTAAAGACAACCTCTGAATCGTCAAATAAATAAATTCATAAATAAATATATATTTTTAAAATGTTTAAAAAAATGTGTGAGGAAACAATCCTACTTTTACAGCCACAGATTCTTACTGCTTCAAACTTTCTCACAACCTACATCTCAAAGCAGTAATTTGCTTGTTGATTGCAGAAAGGTTAAAAGCAGTTCAGCTCGTTGCTGCTTGCACAGCATAGAGGGACTTGAAACAGTTAATGATGCAATGATTAAATCTGTTTAATTTTCTGTTCCAAGGAGTTGTTGTATTTTTTTCTAATTTAAACTAATTTAAACATGAGTAATTATTACTGAGGTAAGGAGTTAACCAAACCATAAGTATTTTTTTTACCCAGGGAAGAGCTACATGTGACAGCAGCTGCCATTTTTTGAGGACATGTTCCATCTTGCCAGATGACTTTTTCACACAACAGTATATTTTCTTCATCACCACGACAATGCACTTCACTCCAGTAAACAGAAACAAGACCCAGTCCAGAAAATGGTATGTGTTTCGCTGTACCTTTTCCACTGTAAGAATAATAATCAGCATAGCACATTAGAGTGGGAGGAGGGGAAGTGGAACATTTTCTCATATACAAATCTTGGAGCAGAAAAGAAAGAGCTTTCTTCAGCAGTGTAAATTCATCACATTTTCATACAGTTCAGCATTGTCTTCTGCACAAAGAAAAGTAACAGATGTGACCCAGTTCTCACCATTTTGTTGTGTGATATTTTAGTACAATGGCCTGTGTTGCTGCAGGCCAGCTACATTCCTGGTCTCGCTGTTCTGAACTACAAAAATCAACACAGAGTGCACAGACCATAGGTGAAACTACAGTACCATCCTACTGCAATTATACTTCCATGAGAGGTAATGCCAACCAGCCTTTCACCCTTACCCTCTCCTTTACCCCATTAAAACATACCAGTGCTCTGCCCATGCACGTGTCATATAATATGGTTGTGACCATGGGGCAGTGAAACCACCTCACATTCCATTGGATCAGACCCATGCCCATTCCTATCCATCCAGAATTAAATAAAGCATCCTTTCCTTCCTACACTGAATCTAAAGCTACAATTACTGACCCATCTTTTCTTCCATATAATGCCCAGCAAAATTAAATTAAAAACAAAGCCCAGATATTGCAAATTCAAATTAACAGATAGGTGGAAGCACCTGAGAAGCACCAGTAATACCTTATGAGTTCACCTTGTGGTATATAGATCCAAATTTATACCAAACAGTCATGATAACAGAAACTTTGAACTGCTGTTTGCTTGGGGCTTTTTGGCCTGGATTCAGATTTAAGCCATTTCTGTTGAAAAGACCAAACCATTCACCCGTGTCACTGAACTGCTTTTGCTAATAGTAGTCATGTTCAACTGAAATGTTTAGGGTATGAAAGGGAAAAAGAACTTGCATGAAAATGAGGAAAGGAGACATTGCACATAGACAGCTGAAGTCATAAGCAAAATCACTGCCTCCAGATGGCTGAACTTTTATCTCTTCTAATCCTCATATTTTTATAAGTTGGCATGTTGTGTGCAGATTAGTATTGAACACTATAAAACAGCTTAGATTTAGTTCTGGCTAGCAGTCTTAAAAAGTGGAATGATTATTAGGAATGTCACAGTGCAAGTATGCTATAAAAGCCCTTACTGCTTATAGCAAAAAAAATCAGTACTTTGGTATGTGACTGAAAGAACTGTTAGAAATACAATAAAGCCAGCTATACTTTGTGGCTTATTGAGAAAGTGCAAACTGAATGGGGTACTAAAGGGGGATATTCAAGTAATTTGTTGGGTAACTTGAACAGCATTGATTTTTTTTTTAGAAGCTGAAATTTTGTTTCATTTTTAAAACTCCTTTTTGGTATGGGCATTTTCTTCCTTATCTCAATTTCATCTTTCTGGGCATTTGCAGTATCACTTATAGGCATTATCTAGAGTTTAATGACCAAATTATGCTAAGGGGTCCTGTTGATTAACTGCATGCTGACAGCAATGGGAAGTAGTGGTCAATGAGGACAATGAAGGGAATTTCAACCTGTCCAATATTGCTGTAACTCTGTGAAATGTTTCCATGAAAATGTAAAGCTGCAAAAACTTCCCTGGTTTTGGTTTTAGATACCAATGTTCAACTCTGAAAGTAAACCATACAAATTATCTAGCTAGATGAAGATATGCACAACAAAAATATCACATCTTCCAGAAATCTAGGATGAGTCCCAGATGGTTTTTGGCAGGATGGAATGGATGATTACAAGGGTAAGCCCATGCTCCTGAGAAACAGGAATTTTCTTATGATTAGGAGCCCATGTGGAATCTAATTCTGGCCACATTTACGTTTGGATAGATTCAGTAACCTTACTGGAGCTGTGCTTAGTTGACACCTACATAAGTGAGATCAGGATTAGACCTCATATTTCTGCCAAGAGCATCTACCCTGCTCTGCTCCTCTCCAGATCTCATATGCAGCTTTCAAATGAAATACTGATTCTCACAGCTACTTTTTTGAAGTACAAAGCAATTGTAGGAAGCGAAGGATTCTGGGAAGAACAACTTCAGCATTCAACAACTTTCAAACAGAAAAAATAATCAAACAGAAAAAGCCCTCAGGATTTGCAAAGTAGATTGTCCATAATACAGAAACATCATTAAAATAAGTTGACTGATTTTTACTAGGACTGGAACTTACCCAAGTGCAAGCTGTCGACATACGACTGTTGCAGCATTGTTGTCCCAATGACTCCCACAGATTGCTCCCCAGATTCCATTCAAATAAACTTCCACTGTACCTTCAAACTCATTCTTGCCACCCTGGAGTCTCACTGTCCCTGGTAAAAAAAAGAAAAAAAGCCTCCAAGATATTCCATTGCTCAATTAATGTATCCCACACAAAAGACTCCGAACCTGATTTTCCTCCTGCAGATAGAGTTTCTGTTTCAGGTATTACCATCTCTGTTACCTTTGAGTGAGCTGCTTGTAAGAAGTGCTGTGGCACATCTAACTTTCTTATACAGCAATATGCAAAAGGAGATAACCTTATTTTTTACATGAGGAAAAATTTTGCTTCTTATACTGAAATGACATCACATTTCTGATCCTTCTGATGCTACATCTTAAAGATCTAACATGAAAAATAAGTATGTATAGACTACACTTAATTATTTAAATGTGGTTATTGCTATGCAAATGAGCAAAACATCTATTTATACAATGCTATACTTTTATCTTCCACATAATTCTATCCAACGAAAGGGAATCAGAAAACACCCACATGGACTGCATAGCTTTTGCTCTGACCTACGTAACTTTGTGCATGTCATGGATGTCAGCAGTTTATTTTAGCCAAAGAATTCATTTGTTCATACTTGTTCTCAGTCAGAAAAACACTAGATGTAGTTCTGTTAATTCATGAGAGATCTTTACCATATTTTCAGACAAAATAAGCTAAAAAACATGAGGAATTGTCTAAAATAAGTGGCAAAATAATCTGCTTCTGGAGAGCTACAGAATACAGAAACCTAAGCAAATAAACAGATTTTGCATTTTTTTATTACAGTAGTTTTAATTGAGATGCCAGAAGGTTGGTTGTTGGTAGCCAAGTGCCTTGAGAACTACAGGTGGGGAAAAGCTGGTCATAGGTGTAATTCTACAGAAGTCTAGACAAGCAGAACAAAGAGTTAAAACAGAGCAGTAATTCAACAAGAAAGAATACATTTAGTTAAATTATCAAATGCAGCCTAATTTTATGCATTAGTGTTGCCTGAAATCTCACTTAATCCATCAGTCTCTCTCCTGTGATCTACTTAAAATCTTAAAAGCTACACCATCATCCAGTTTGCTGGATTTTTACCAGTGGGAGAAAAGTCAATGTTTGTGCCTGCATTTCATTGTATGTGTGTTAAAAAAAAAAAAACAACCCAAAAATGTAGTAGGTAGATCCAGTTTTTCTTGCAGCTTTCACTCAGATTGCATCCCGGTTTTAATTTAGTTCACTGTATTTTATAAAACCACGAAGCCAAACAACTGCCAAATAACTCAAGGAATTAATTACTCTCAAACTTGGTTTTGTGTGTTCCTATTTGCCTCCTATTTACTTTCTCAGCAGTAACTTACTGTGCAGTAAATTGCAAACAAAAAACTATTCAACTCATGTTACAGAGCGAGCTATCATTCCAAATAGAGGATTAGTAATTAGTTATTATAACAATACTGTATGCAAGTTGCACATTATTTATCTGCCTTTATAATTTTTCTCTTTGTGTTTTTCTGTCACAGACAGAGAGAGTCTGGAATTTTGTTTACTTCTGCTCTTCACCAGACTTCTGAGTAGACTATTATTTTCACTTGAAACATCAATTACAGTTATAGCAAAGTGATTCCTGACATACCAGAAAGCAATTTAGAGGATGTCATCTCCAAAAATAAGTTTATTTTCTTATGTGGTTGCGTATAGTCTTGCATGACACCTACTGAAAACAATGTAGTGTTTCCTGAGTACACATTAAGCAATATTTCTATTTAAATATTTGAACAAGGGAGTACTCAAAGAATAAAATTCTTTTCTAAGGTCTCCATGGCAGAATTTGTCTCGCTCCTTTTTATGTTTATAGAATTTCTAATGACAATAGTGGAAGGATATTCATGTATACAGAGCAAAAGATAGTACAAGAGATAACTTTTGCACAATGATTATAAATGAAAGAAACCTGAAATCCTTTTGCATCTCTGGTAGAAGCTTCAGGAAAGAAGTTTGAAAAGCACAGAGTTCTTGCTGGGGATGCGTACCATTAAACAAAGAAAACACCCTTTCCCTCACCACCCACTTCCCTAAAGAACCCTGGGTGACTTCTGGTCCCTGGGTCCCTGTTGAAGTGGGAAAACACACTACTAGTATCAGTTGGTAAGGAAGGGAAAATTACCGGAAGGAACAGTGCCTTGTTTCCATGTGCCTGGGGAAATGACATAGATGAAAACAGTAAGTGAGGGATTTTTAAAAAATTAATCTAATATCTCAACTAAATATTATGATTTGCTTTTTTCCTTTAGATTTACAGCTGTGTATAGGAACACTGATGCCTTATGAAGGGTAGTAGTATTCATAACAGACTTTTGTTCATCTCACAAGAAAATATGATAGAGAACCAGCTTCTGTCATACAGAAGAGAAAGCACACAGGATGACTGTTAAAGGTAATTTTGTAAGAAATTTAAAATAGCCTTGATTTTCACCTGATAAGTTACTCTAGAAAGAAGTAAAAATAAAGCCTATTCTTCCATGCAACTAATATTAAATGTTTAATTATGTCTACTGTTTAATAGAGTTAAACACATATAAGGTATAATAATTCTAACGTGCTGGTTGCTCTAACTCACTACTTTTCTCATAGGACAGTATTGAAATCTGCAGCTATGATTAATCTAAACCATCCAGGGAAAAATCCAGCATTCTCTCCTCAAGCAAAACAGTAAGTAAAACCATTTTTTAAAAAGAAAAGTCAGAATTGAAAACCATCTGAAAGATTAATATTTCTTAACATATTTTTCTAAGTCCAGCCTAAGTGTTTATAACTCAGTTTTTCAGCACTGAATTCATGAAGAGTAAAATGATACAGTATTTTTTGTTTCATATGCAGTTTTGAAGTATGTATCAACCAGTATCATATGACAAGTCATAATTATGTAGCAAACAAATCAAAGGGCACGCTAATGAGAAAATTATTTCTCTGTTGCTTACTCAATATGTTCAGGTATTCAGACCCCCAGTAGTTATTTTACTGGATCAAGAGATACATTAGTTACAGTAACATGGGTACCTCATAAATCAGAACTCTAAAACACAGGCTTTATTTTCAGTAGCTTATTTTTTCTTTCCAATAGATAAAACTCTTACTTCATAATGAAACACAGATTTGTGCTTCATATCTAAATTGATCATAGGGAACTGCAAGATGACAAACATAATCTGCCATCATATATGCTTATGCTATATTATCAAGTATCTGTTTATTACTCATTGTTCAGTCTTTAAGATTCAGTTATAAAAGTATGTTAAGGTCTTAATTGCAATATAACAATTGCATTGTTAAAATGATCAGGAAACACTCTTTCACTTCACAGGCAGCAAGAAATTTAATATAGCATGATTAAAAGGGTACTGACTAATTCTTAACTTCACTGGTTAGGTCTTCCACATCAAGCCCACCCCAACACTTCTGCCCAAGGAGCTTCATGCTGTGCTCCCTCTAGGGTACAAGAAGCTCTGCAAAAGATCATCTGAATTACTTCTTAGCAAACGGGTCTGGCTTAAGCGTATGCATTGGAGGCTCTAGTTTCTGGAGTCATTGATATGATAGCACGTCAATTTTTTAAGCTATAAGTTTTCAGCTCCTTTAGTTGCTGAAGAAAACTAAACGTGTTGGGAGTAGAGCTAATGCAGTAGTATCTACTGTGGGTTTTATGCAATGCTCTGAGAAACTCACATTCTTTCCCCTCTCCACCAAGCCTCTCCTTATAGGACTTAATAAACCTTCACTGCCTCAACACCCACCTCAAAGCAGGGAACATGAGTACAAGGATCCTGCCCATAGCTCTCAGTGCCCTCCTCAGCACTGGTCAGGACAAGGAAGGATGAGGAGAGATGAACTGACCCCATGAGAGTTAGAAATAAGGGCACAAGACCACAAAGCAGGCTAACTAAGCAGCTCTAGGACACATACTACAGCCTTATCACAGACTTAATTCAGCCATGTATTGAAGAATACAAATCTACTGTCTTGACAAGAACTCCTTCATTTATATATATACGCTCAAAAAATATTTATGCTTTTCTTCTAATTATGTTTGAGCTGAGGTTACTGATGGTCAATCCATGTTGTTTACATACAGTCTGGTAATTTTAGTTGCTCTGGTATCTGCCCAAGTCAGTCTTTCCTATCTGCTATCACTGTTTAAAAGAGATTAAGTTATACTTGCAAATGCAAGGAAGTAAGGGTATCCAGTGGGTGCTGCTGAGACTTGCTCTGCAACACCTGCCATATAGACTCAAGATGAGACACACAGAAAAAAACAGAGAGGAAAACCTCAGCCAACTTTTAATTAACTCCAAAAAGCAGAAGAACTTCAAAGGAACTGTGCTGTTGTGCTTGGCCTCTTTTCCTATACCATTTGCACTTCCAGAGACACTGGGTAACTTCAAACTGGTAAACTTCAAATACCCAGAGATACTGGGTAACTTTTTTCTCACCAAGAACAAGCATTGTTACTGTGTGTGGCTGAATTGCAAATAGAACAGGAATCACTTCCACTTCTGCTCTAAGTGCCACAGCAGTGGGGTTTATGGTGTTGGCTAAAGGTGTGCCAGCGGTTTCTTCATAAACACCTGTGTCCAAAGGTTTGTAATTTGGCTGTAAGTGTAGATTTGGAAAAGGGGGATCAGAAGGACAAGTTGCCTATGCCTTTCACCCTGGTGCTGGGTACTCTGAAATTGCAGATTTAAACCAAAGTTAAATAAGTATTTTGAATTTTGGAAATATGTAAGAACAACAAATATTTTTATTTCTGTTTTGATTTCCAAGGTGTTCCAACATGGGATAGTGCCACAGAAAGGCCCTGCACTGATAATGCATCTCTGTTGCCTTGGAGTCAGTTTGGTAAGTCCAAGTTGACATAAAGTGTGAGAGTCTCCCATTGTTACATGCTGTATATTTCATGTAACCATGTTATAACTCATAGTATTTCAGAACACTAGTAAATGATTCATAATACATAAAAAAGTGTCTATCCCAGTTTCAGAATGAAACTAATTCATCAGTTTGCCTGAGGTACTTGTAAGAAGCTACCTGTAGTACAGGTCAAATCTAACACCAGTTCAAATCAATGGAAAATTTTCTTCCCTACCAGGATCAAGCCTGGCTACAATAAATAAAAATGAATCCTGTTATGTTCAGCAGAATTAGGGTTGATGCTCACTGCGATCAATGAATGCTATTGTCCATCACCTTCCTAAGCACTGCTCTTAGTCTAAAATTATAAATATTTACTCCCGGTATTTTAACCTTGAAAAAGGGGTCCATCCATCAGAATTATTTTTTATGAACTATCTTGGGAACTTTAGCGGATAGCAGTACTGCATACTAAGGATCCTCATATTAGAAGTTTAATAAATATTGTATATATTGAGTTTTTAATGTGCTGAATTGGCTCCTCTACAGCACTGAGATTCATCATGTCAGCAATCAATAGTTTAAAGGCTCTGAAAACATAAACTGAAGTGTTAGGAATGTAATGGGCTTTAAAGGACTGCAGTTGTCTTCTGTGGTACAGAGCCACAGAAAATAAGGCTTCTCATGCTGTGCACCCGTAATAAGAATGGTTCCAGAAAAGCTGTTTCTCAGAAGGAAAATACAGAAATTCATGTTTAATTTTTCGTCATACTTTTTTTCTTTAACCCTATGCTATTAAGAATGACAAAATCCCCAAAAGACCTTGCATCAACTGCCTGGACTATACTATAACAGGTAGGGAGAATAATCCAGTGTTTAGACTACTAGCCTGAGGCTTGATCCTTCTCTCACAAAAGTGTAGGGAAGCATGATTTGTTTGGCATTAATGGGTTTACTATATGATAAAAGCAATTTAGACTGAAAGACACTAAATTTGGCCATTCTGGAAATGTGTATTTTATTTCCAGTTCTGCCACTGATTGGTAGTGTGACCTCTGGCAAAGACACTTACCTTCTCTTGTAGGGTTTCCCCTTTGTAAAATAAGGAAAAACAGTTAACCTACTTTATTTACTCAAAGAGCTTTATAAAAGTAAAAACATAGCATGAACATATTATGCAGAACACTGTAACTATATGCCACATACACATCATGTGGCAGCAGTTGCTTCTAATGACTGAGGTAGGCCTCTTTTTTGAAGCATGAGTACATCACAGGTAAGTTGTTATTAGCAGTAACTGAAATAGTAAATTCTGTTCAACTTCTGCTGGCTCTGTGTACAGCATACTTTTGTACTCGTTTATTTTCCTTTGTGATTTCCTTGGTTAATCATGATAATTCATCTATATTTGTATTTGGTTTACTTGCTTTCAAGGCATGAATAAATCATATTACACAGATGCCTCTCGTTTTAGAAGGAAGGAAGTGAAACACCAAAATCTGTTATTTTAAACTATAAACCTAATTTTAGGCTTGTACTCATGGTATAATTGCAAAGATGTGGGGTTTTTTTAATTTTTCATCCTTGATGTTTAAATATAAAGAAGTTTAATCATACACATATGCACAAAGTTTTGCCAATTAACTTTGCAGATAAGTTTTAATACTAAGCTAGAAAAGTCAGGAGATTGAAGGCTTTGAATGTGGTATTGCATTTAGTTATCGCAGGTGCCTAATAACTGAGTATGTACTAAAGCAACTCCTGCAGTGAGTTTGTGTCTGAGTAGTCTGTCCTTCTCTAGCTATAAACTGCATCAGAACATTGCATTACTTGCACTTCTTCTTGTAAGAAAGGAACATACTTCAGGACAAATGTTGTAATAATGTTTATTTCTGGACAAATGGCTTGATGTATTTCCACATTCCACCTTAAGTCATCTCACACATTCTCTAATTCTGTCATATCCTCTGCAAGGGCTTTTGGACAGACATTTCCCCAGTTGATGTCCCTGAGAGTTTGCCACTGGGTCCAAGAGAAGTAGATGACCTTTCAATTAGAAAGTATTGTTTATTGTTCAGTAGCTATGTCCTCCCTCTTTAACAAGGGAGGAAATCCCCAGATTTCCTTTTTCTGGGGAAAAAACCCCAGCATTCTGAAAAAAATTAAGAAACACAGCTAAACCCAAACCATGTAGGTTTTTTGGCATTTTTTTACTTACATCACCTTTGTGCTGAACTTACAGGGGATTCTGGAATTTACTTGTCAGTGCAAGATTGGGTTCTTAGCAATAAAATGCTGTGTTTGTCCTCACTGTAACACATTAGACCAAATATTCACAAAGTATTTTGAGAACCAGACTGAAGAATTCTGAAAAAAAGCTATAAATACGGTGGGCTAAATCAAAGCAGCAACTGTGTGACCCTTTCCCAAACTGAGACCAGTTAAAAGGGCGTGAAGTCTTCTGCATATTTTTTTTCATCTGTATCTAGTTGTCTGTTTTCTCCTCTGTGGCATCAGCTGCCTGGTGTTCTTTCCAGGGAAACATCTGTGATGCATAACATCATTCTATTTTCTTGAAGGAATATAACATTTGACTTAGAGCACAGCTTTGGAAGCTGCATTTTTTTTAAATACTTAAATGATCAATACAGACTTTCATGTCTCCATATGCTCTTCATGTGATATTTTATACCAATATGAGAATTATCACATTGTTCAAATTATCATATTTTTTCCACACACCTTCTAAGGTGTTGGAAGAGAAAGATAACAGTCTTCTTCAGAGATCTGAAAGTAAATTAATAAAAAAAAAATAATCCCCAAAACAATTTTCTCAAGACCAAAATTATTAATAATATTAATCAACTTCATTGATGACCTTGTGATATTACAAAATATGTAAAAGGAAAGGCAACAAAGAAGGGATTTTTTATTTTCATTGCAACAATTATGCTTGATCATTTTTAGTATCGGTATAGATAGGACATCATTCTTATTTAGGTAGAAGATAAATACCAGAGTAATGGAGGAGGAAACGTGAAGTCATTCAAAACCAGACTGTACATAAATATATTTAACCCTGTGGAGGGGCGCCGGCACCAATGAAATGTAAAGCTGATCAGCTGCTCCAGGGTGAATGCTGAAATTGTGGTTCAGTCCTTAAGCACTGAAAACTTCTACTGAAACCACTGAGGGTTTTGCTGGGAGTGTTTGGGGTAGAGCACAGGTCTCCTAGCTGGGTTCACAGATGTACTCAACTTGCAGATCCCATTATCCCAAGAGGCAGGAAAAAAATAATCAGAAAGCAAGTGATACTACGTGAACAGTTCTCGTTTAGAGCAAGGCATCCTTTTGCTTTTCCTTCTGCCACTTCCCTGGACCAAATGCTTCCCAGAGAAGTGTTCCCGGTTGCACAGAAGGGAATGCCAGTCCTGGCTAACTGAGCCTACTCGGTGCTTATGGCATGGCTTCTTAACGAGATTTACTTACTATTGGAAGAGCTTCGGAATAAAACTAGGTAGGACCTTCGTCTTTCCAATCTATCTGCTGATGTAGAAGTTTAACTCCCCTGTCAGAAAAGCCTTTACCGTCACTATGGGAGAAGGTCTCCGTTTCCTCTCCCCCGACGGGGAATCGGCTCCGGGATATGAAGGACTCTTGCCCCGGCTAAGGCACCCAAATCCCGCGGAGCCACCGCGCTCCCCCCCACCCCGCAGCGCCCGGCGCCCCCAGCCCCGCTCACCTCGCTCGCAGTCAGCGCGGCCCCGCTCCGCCCGGCCCCTGTCGCCCCCGGGAGCGCACCCGGGCCGCCCGCCGCCGGCGGGCAGGTCGCAGGAGCTGCGGCGGCCCCGCGGCGCCCGGCCCGTCGTTCCCCGTCGCGGGAGGGCGGCCGTCGCCGGTGCCCAGGGACGCCGGGCCGCGGGGAAGCCTCCGGCGAGGCAGCCAGCGGGGGTCGCCGGCGGCGCCGGGGGCTGCGGGTGGCGGACAGCCGGGAGGCTGGCGGAGACCTGCCCCAGCCCGCGGGTTCCGGGGATCGTCCCGATCACCAGTGCCACCACGAAGCCGGTGAATGTCATGGTGCCAGTCCCGCCGGCTCGGGTCCATCTCCCCTTCTCATCGCGCCTGGGATGCGAAGGGCGAAGGCGGGGCCGCGGCGTCCCACTAATCCCCCTCGCCGCACACTCCTTGCCGCCCTCCCTCCAGCTCCCCCACCAGCCCCGGCCGCCGCCGCCTCCCCCCCGGACCTCCCCGGCCGCCCCCCCGGGTTTGTTCCTGCTGGCGGTCCCGCCGCAGCTCTCCCCAGCCCCGCTGCTCCACTACCAGCCACCTCCTTCTTCACCCTCGCCCCTGCGGCTGCAATTCCCCTGGCCCCTCCGCCAGCCTCACGGAGAGCAAAAGGAGCCCAGGCAAAGCTGGCGAGAACGGGATAAAACGGACCCGCACCGCGACTGAGGAGGCAGAGTGATGTAGAGAGCCCCAGACGTGTCTGCGGAAAACAAAGGGTCTAGAAACAAATGCCGTGAAATGGCTTTGACGCTTTAGCTTTATCCCAGCCCTATGTGCTCTGAATAGTAATCTGCTTATTCCCAACTGGTGTGAACTTCTGCATGGCCTGATCATCTCTGGTTTCCTTTTTCTACCAGAATGGCTGTCAGTTAGTTTTGCCTCTTTGTCTCATATTCTTCGGTTGTTAGCTTGGGTTAGGTATTATTTTTTAATTTACCGCTGTTTTTAACCTGTGATGTTCATATTGGCAAAGTTCATCTCTGCCTGTTAGAGCGCGCACCCTTTATTTGCCAATTTGTCTGTAGATTCACTTCTCCATAGGATCCTTTTTTTCTGTCTAATTTTTTGGCTGAGAAGTGTTAAGATGGTTTCTTGATGAGTGAATCAGTATTTCCACAACCTTGTGTTGTGACTAGAATCTAAAAGAGAAAGTGTGGTTTCTGCTTTCCATGCAGGATACCAGGTATTCCGATAAACAGCAGCCTTCCTTTAGCAGGCTCCAAAACATTCAAAAGGTGCTAAATGCAACTTTACCAATTTACACTTTTGTTTCTAAGAACAAAAGAGCTCTAGTGCTAAGGAAAAGCAGGTCCTACAGTGTTTGGTATTACTTATATTCATTTCAGTTCTGCTGTTCTCTGACTGATTTATTATTGCAACTTTAAGTTAATGTGTTAATTACTCAGAATACTTGGCTAGGGTTTCTACAGCAACACGATAACTATCCTATCACATGTGTCTGCTGCACTTCTTTGTGGATATAAGTGCACAGATTGTTCTTTCTTTTGGAGGTTTCCTCTGAGGATATGTGTATGTATTAGTTTAGAAACTGTCAAGACTGGCAAGAGTTTAATTTGATTTCAAAATACTTGAATATGTACAAGATGTTAACCTAAAACTCATTATGGCCATTTTAAAATTATCTGAAGAATTGTTGCTGTCATGACAAGTTGGTTGCTTTTATCCTTTGGAAGGGTTGGTTAAAAGCATGCTCAGCCTACCTGCTTAAGGTTTCCTTCACTGCCTAGTATACACTTTTTGGCATCACAACAACTGTAATATTTCATTTTCCCTGACCTAAGCTCTTTTTTCCCCCTCTGGAAAAGTGGGAAGTGGAAGGGTTCTGCTGATCAGCACAGGAGGAAGAGTACAGATGACTATGATGAATCTTGCAAAGCACTTCAGGCAAAGCTTTGAGCCTGTTACTTATTTATGTCTTCTGATTTCGTTTGTATACCCCTAGGTGTACCCTAGGTGTGCGGGCCAGCAGGAATTTTACACGCAGTGAACTTTCTTTACCTATGTAGGGTAGAGATGTTTGTGCTTGCGGTTGCAGAAGGGTACTAAACAGGAGGTGTGGGTAAAAAAGGAAGGCTTCACAAGGAAAAAGGTTTGGAAGTAACAAGAATTATAGAAAAAGTATCAAGAAAAAAAAGGGAATTGTCATAATGATTCCCTCCCCGAGACAGGGTTCAGGTTTAATAGAATGAGCCACATATATAGATTTGCTCTTGAACATTTTAATTTTTATCATGTTTGTTATTTTTGGTATAATCAAATAAGGAGCATGAGCCTTTGTTTTAGTAACTATAAATTAGCTTTCATTGTGATGTGAGGTCTGTTAAAAACTACAGGAAATAATGGTTTTGTTAGAATTTACAAATTAGGGACTCGGTCTGGCTTCCATTCAAGACATTGGTAATAGTTTCACTGTAAGAAGGAAGGTCCCTTTTCTAGGAAATACTGCTACTGATGTAGTTTGTTTTCCCAGGATGTGTGCTTTGCACTTTGCTTGCAGCTTCTGTCTTGGCTAGAGCACTTAGGAGTGAGTAAATCTGTGAGTGTCTCCCCCATATGGTTTCTCTTGTGTTTGAAATGTGGGAGCTCATGTTGCAGCTTTTCCTTTGTGGCACTTACAGGTGCCGTGTATAAAATCACTCTCATCTGCTTGACTACTCTTATTACGCTTGTAGGAAGCTCATTATTGCTGTGACTTCTACCTCTGTCACATTTCTCATCATCAGTCAAAAGTTATTGAGAAGAGCAAAGACAAAGCAACAGTCACATGGACAGACAGTGTGATTTTGAAAACCTTGATTCTTTTGGGCATCATACTTAAAATAACATTAAGAATGACAGGTGTGCCTAAAATGAAACTGTGCTTTAAAGGTGGACTTTACCTCAGATGTTTATAAACAACTAACAAAGGTCTATTACTCTGTAGTGGATACAGCTTTAAAAAGAGGGCAAATACGAGATGTTCTTAGTACAGTTGGTTGCCTTAAAAGTTTTGTCCCTACAAAACTCAGGAAAACTCATTTACAAATTGAATTAGAAATTAAAAGGAAAAATTATGTTTTCTCAGGTAGGATAATAAAAGCAAGTAGATCTTTGGAAACCTCAAAAGGTCTCAGTGAATCTGGGCATCATGTACAGTTTTGATTCTGAAATTACAGTATCCAACTTTTCAGAAAAAAATTGTCACAAAATGTTGAGAAAATATTAAATGTTTGGAAAGTGTGCTGGTTATACACCTGCAGCAGCAGTGCAGGATTTAAAGTTAGTAATCTGTGCTTAACAAGGCCTGCATTTTTATGTGAAAGAAAGGCTTGTTTTGGTCTTTCTGGAATGGTAGAGTAATCCATTAAGATGACATTACAGTGAGTGAACTGGCTCCAGCTGAAGTACATAGCAATTCTCCCTTTTGCAAAACATTTTAAACACCTAATCTTAGTATTTAGTTTGTACCTCCTATGCACAGGGGTACTACCTACTGACAGCAGTTCCACAGAAGTCCACAGAACAACACTTCTGACTAAAGTTAGCAAATCCATGCTGTGTACCTTAAACTTCCATGAGAGTAGTTGTAGGAAATCATCTGCTGGAATAGGTCTTAATTTCTGCACAATTCCACGTGGTTGGCTGCTTTTTTCACTACTAGTATTTGACAGTGCCACCACCAAATGTCTGATAAAACAAAGGATAATAAATAATTTGTAGGTATGAACTATTCTGACCACTCCACCCCCATCCCCACCCCCTGTATTTCTGTGCATAGATTCTGCAGGTTACCTCAGAAGTGGAAATATTAGCCATACTCACATATTAGCAATATTTTATGTAGCAATATAATAATATATATAGCGATACAGCAGCAGTTTGGGTTATTCATATATATAAGGCTTAAAAGGAAACTTACACAAGAGCTTCCTTTATCCTAATAGCTTTCTAAAGGCACTTGATAGTTCTTCCCTGGTGCTGACTCTGCTTTTGTGCAAATTGTGTGAGGGTACAGGTTATCATAGGACTACTTTGCAATAAATGGTTCTTATTAATAGATGAAGGTATCTGATGTGTGGGTTGTACATGCAAAAATAGTAGTCCTGCATTGTGAAAATATTTAATACCAAGCATTCAAAATTCTGCTGGAGAATCAATTCTGCTCCCATTTAAATCAATAGAGGAATTCACTGATTAGCCTCTTCCTGTGTGCAGTAAAGCTGCTTACCTTTATTTTTGAGAAGCTCATACAGTATGCTGTCAGATAGATTTTAGAAAAGATGAGCACTTCCAGCTGCTGGTGGAATTCAGTTAAAATGCTATTGACAAGTGAAGGCCTGTGTCAGTCCCATCTTATTACCACTGATAGCCCTAAACCAGGGAATTCTCTCTTGCATTCCTTCCTGACCAGGTTAGAGTCAAACAGCAACGTAGATGTGACAGATCAGAGCAAGGGTTGACTTCAGGCAATGCGATACATGAGAAATTCCCCTAGGAAATAAGTACAAGTACAAAGCAGAGAGAATGTAGCCAAACAGACAAGCACAACATATTGCACTGGAATGATTTTCAGACTATAATTTCTTACTATTATTAATTCATATAATCAAGTATGCTGGGGCCAATAGATCAACCACTGGAATCAATGGAAAAACTTAGGCACATGACCTACTGGTCACTGAGTGAGATCAAACAGCACCAGACAGGGGCTGAAATCTGGACTAGAAGGAGAGGAAGCAAGGCTTCACACAAAGGGTATCTCCATGAGCAAAATGGTCCACAGAATAGGTGCCATTATGAGTCAACATTTTTAGGATATAAGTCAGCACTCTTATAAAATAATTTTATTCATTAATCTCACTCTTTTTAACAAACACGGGCAGCAGAAATTTGAAATCCTGCCAAGTCTGACTCAAAATTAATTTGGGTTTGTGCTTATATGGAAGAGAATAGGCCTTTTGTCTGTAATTATATATAAGCTCCATAGGGTGACCCTGCATTACACAGGATGTAACTGAACAGCCTGTAATTGATGAGGTTTCCATTACCACATAACACAGTACACACAGTAATGAGATCATAGAAGAATCTTTTTTGAAGTGTTAAGTACTTTCTTGTACAAAAAGCTGAGTTCATATATTATAAGGCAATAAGAAACCCAATTTCCTGGAACAAGGCAATAAGAAACTTGATTTCCTGGAACAATTCAATACATAGGTGCATATGTGCTATAACACTGGGCTATACAGACATGATGAAATAATTGTATTTAAAACTGTAATGTAAACTGAATCATGCAAAACGAGTGAACACTTTTTGTTTAATATAATGAGTGAAAAAAATGCTATTTCAACTGAAATAGTTTTGATATATCCAAAGTAATGACTCATCATTTAAAAACTATCAGGAAAAAAAAGGGATTTTTGAATAACAATGAAGTGTGGAGATACTTGCTTGAAAAAAATGTTTTTAAAAACAAGAAAAAAAAGAAAGCCCTGCATTCAGCAAAGGCTCTAATTCTGCAAATAAGTATCCTCATTCTTAGTATGTACACATCTGCATACTGTGATGTCTCCACGTGTACAATAGGTTACATGAAGTTTGGAGGACTGGTGATGTGATTTGCTCAGGAACATACAAGTAATACAACAAACAGCAATACGACAGTGCTTGAGGCTGCATTTTATATTGTTTCTGGGAGCAACCTCCAAGCACTCCTTTATGTTCCTCTCCCAGAAGGACCATTAGCAGATCCCAAATGTGCAATGCCATGTGGCTGAGTGGGCAGCGAGACTCGAGTGTGAGAGCAGCAGTGCCTCAGCAGGACTGTGAAAGCACACCAGAGGTGCTGCTTTATTTCCTGATGCTTAGAATAGGAAGTAAATGTGGCATCACATATGTTGCAGTCTGGTAACTAGGTGAAAGGTGAGTTTGTGTAGCCGTTCTATAAATAAGCATACTTAAAGAGGCAAGAATATGCCATAGAGGATATTTTGAAGAAATAGAATGGGAGATGGTATTTGTGGACAATCTTAAAAAAGTTTTGCTGGGAAATAGAACATCAATTCCGAACCTTAGTACCTTGGTTATATGCTTTTTGGTAATTGATTCATTGAGTCTGTCCTTTAAGAGAGGCTCTGTACGTGATTCATTCTGTGCTTGTGCTGGAGAAACAACCCACTCCAAAAAAAGAAAAAAAAATCAATAAGCAGGCTACACCTATTTACTAAATGTTTAACTTTTTGGTTTAGATTTAAGAGAGAAAAGATGAAAAAAAAATTGATGTCTCATCATAAAACATACATTTAGACTATTTTTATGTAGAAAGTGGCCTTTACAAATCAGTCGACAGTAGGTAAGCCTGCAACAGAGCAGGATGAAGCCTTATTTATTCAAAACACCCACTGTCAGTGAAGACAACTGGTTCTTAGCACTGAGATATATGACCTTCTACAATTTCCTCTGACATTCTTGGTGTAGAAGGTTCCCTGTGGTAAACAATGTTTTATAAATGCAGTTGGTTAAGTAAGTTCTTCTCTCACAAATAATCCAGGTAGTCCTGTTCCAATTATTTGTGTCTGGAGTGTGGTGTATTTTCCTTGTTCAGAGTTAATCTTCTGAAAACATTTCTGAATAATATCTATTTCAGAATTTTGTATTTCATTGATGCTAAGTGTAAGGGCAATGAAAATCACAAACTACAAAAAGATAAGTCAAGCAGGGTTGGTTTGTGTTAGGAGAGACTTAACTGAAAAGTAAAATTACTGAAAAAAAATTGGTTCTGTTTTACTTCAAACCAGGACATCTTCCGTCTAACCCAAGTGTCACCTTTCCGTTAGCAGCAATGGAACAAGGCATTTCTAATATTTCCTGAAAGAATTTCTCAGTGTCCTGCACAAAATTCAACAGCAATGTACATACAACTTGGAAATTAGACTGTTTTTCTCCAGAGTTTCAGAGGGATGCAGGAATTACTTCAGTGCTGAGCTTCATACATTAAATGACCCATCAAGTATTTGATTTATCTTCATTAACACAAGATTGTTACTGTGAATGAGGAAGGATAAAGTGAGTTACAACTGTATTTTTACAGTTATGCATAATGCAAGCACATACTACACAATTATTAAAATATAATATAGCTTATTAGAACATGCAAAATAAGCATAAAAAGAAGGGAAAAAAAGGATAAATATTTGTTGGGACAGAAATAGTTTTGTCCATGAAGCCATGTTTAACATGTGATAGACTTTGAATTTCTAAATGGTTTTCATCTTGAAAATCAGCAAGCACTTCACATTCACAGATAGACTTTTTAAAAGATTTCACCTTTGCATACTACTTGAGGATTTTATTGTATACAAACTTGAAAACAATGTCTCACAAAGTTAGAATAAAAGGCAAACAGGATTTTGCCAGTTCTCATGTGCATTCATAACTCTCTATCAATATTAAAAAGAGATACCTGAACCATTGTGGAGATACTCAAATGTCTCTTCTGCTAGATGTTTCATACTCT
>BJBW01004831.1:6552-59469 GCA_004320125.1 Scolopax mira
GTAGCTCAAGAACTGTGTGTGACAAGATTGGATATCTTATTCCCGGGAGGAAGTAATCTGAGCTGTCCCCAAGCAAGGTGGCGATGACCTCCCTCTCTGCGTTGGCCCAGATGGACTGGCCACAGATTTTTCTTTACCATTCCTTGCCTCGTCCATTCCCACCTACTTATGCCTGTGACACAGAAGGGAATTAAAAAGTTTCATAAAAGGCTGCCTTTTCTGCATGCTGCTGCCCGTGGTTTGGGGCAGCCGGAGGTCACGCCACACTCTCTCTCATTCAGGTCCATGCCTGTATGAATTCATTTCAAAGCACCCCTGCTTTGTAAACATCTAAAGAGTAGTATTCCTAGTGCACAGATATGCAGGTGAGTCAAAGGGAAGTTACTTGAATAAGGACATGGTATAGACCAATACTCCCGGCACAGGTATTCATCATTCATCCTAATATAAATAAATAGAGAGACAAGTAGAGAAAGACACAGTAAAAAGACACATTAAATTTGCAAGTTATATGGCAGGTTTAGATCCAAATAGCACCAGGTTCTGAGTTGTCTGCCACCTATTCTGCCCTAATGCTTTTGGAGCTGGCCTCACAAACTGATCAAGCACTACAAGAATTCAAGAGAGCCTATTTCCTCATTTTCACAGTGTGAAGAGTGCTCGGGTAGATCACAGCACAGGAATATATAGAGTTAGAATCCCTTTCAGGGAGAAAATTCCTTTTGTGAAATTGGTGCTCAATTTAGCTGTCACTGCTGAAAGGGAAAAAGATGCAGAAGCAACTTTTAAGTCCACCAGCCACATCCCTTCAAGCAATTCATGCTGTGCCAACCAGTTTTATAAAACTGTATTTCATCTAAACTTCATTTAAGTCTAAAAAGTATGAATGCCCTGCTACGGTATTTCCCTTCTCACTGATGATAATTACCATGTTATTTCTGCTATAAACAAAGCACTTCTTCTCTCTCTCTCTGCTTTATCATACCTGGTCCCAGAGCAGTTTACTTTTAAACATACCAATAAACTGCACTGAAGTCCACAAGACTGTTTGAATGCTTAAGTGCTTTCCTGGATCAAGATGTCAGGATCTTGTAATGAAGTGTTTACAACTTTGCAATTATTTCCATGGTGACCAAACCCTGACCTCCAAAAATATGTATGCTTGGTCTCCCTAAATAGTAGACTAGGAAAAGTGGGGATGGAAAAAAAATCTGTGTAAGGAACAGTCATTATTTCCCATCAAAGCCCCTTCAGCAATATAGCCCTGGCTCATTTGTACAGCATAAAGATGGATTCTTTGCTGTCCTTCTGTTCCCATCTGCAGCTGGGAGCAGTTGCAGTGGGGATGCAGAAGACCGGACTGTAATTGTCATTTGGTGTCTGAGTCTGCAAAAGTATCTTTCATTTGTGCAAGTGGCGCTGGGAGGCACATCTATAAAGACAAGATTCTTCCTTCTGGTGCCTGTGTCTTTAGGTCATCTGCAGATCACTTAAGAAGAAACAGTGTGTAAGAATACAAGGAAAAAAGCTGTCCCACTGCAGCTTATTTATTAATTTATTAGCTACTAAGAGAGAGTCATCAGCACAATTCTGCAGACGATCTGATCTTGAGCAGCTTTGAAATTCAGTGCTTTTCAGAGCAGCATTTTCCATCAGAAAGAGAAGTGTGCACTGTGATTTGTAGACAGGATTTCTATTATTCTTGGAAAACAAAACAAAACAACACAAAACCAACCTCTCACTTTTCTCAGCACAGAATTTATATTGTTATTAATTTAAATGTATTATCCTATTGTAACATGTTAGGGTGTCTTTTTGCAGGATTTCTGAAGTTCCTCCTCATTAATCTACCGTAATTTGTCAGATATCTCAAAGCTACTTGATATCGCAGCTACTTTAAGGTATGACAGTTTTCCTTAGCAACAGGTTGTAATTTCAACCAGGCTGGTAAGTGTGAGGTCAGAAGCCGGTTGTCGCAAATCTAGGAGGTTAAAATACACCACACAGCCTTGTTTCATGTTGCAATACCATCCCGAATCCTGGATGTTTTGTTCTCTTGGAATGGCTCCTTTAATATTAAGTGTATTTTGTGTTTATTACAGAGGTATTTATGTTTGCTCAAACTGGCAATAAAACCAGACTTCATGTGATGCAGGCACCTCAGGTGCAGATTTAGTTTCAAGCCCTGACCTGAACAAGTATCTGTTACGTCTCGGAGGCTGTGGGTCACTGCAGGACGGAGCTGCTGGAGCAGTGGTGCTGCTTTGTGAGGGGAGCAGGGGGGGTAGCAACAGACATCCTGACATGGGCAGGCATCCCAGCCCCAGGAGGCGACCAGAAAACTTACTTCTGGAGGCTGAACTTAGCAATGGCGAGCACGTAGACTAGATGTCCACCAGTGACCACAGCTTCAGCAAACGTTTGACTGGGGCCAGGTTGATGCAATTGAAACAATCAGAGATCTTTTCTTAAGTCCCAAACTTAGTGTGTTTGGCTACTGTGGTGACAGAAAGCACTAGATTATGGCAGTGGCAGCAGTTTCTGGCTATGGGAATAGTGGGGTGAGCATGAGGAGGAGATCACTCAGAAAGATGGTGCTTAAATGTCCCATTCTTTACTTCCTTCGAAGGCGACATGGTGGAAATTTTGATATTTTGTATATGCACTACTGATAGTAGTGCAGGACTCATGGTTATCCCAGCTTTATTTATGCAATGTTCTGTCTAATGAGGACATGTTTTCAGGTACTACCCAACTTTCTATGTTCTCCTTTCCTTACGTAGTTCTCTTCTTCCATTGAACTGTTTCATGCTCATCTGTTGTTTTATAAGGTAACAATCCTTTGCCCAGCTCTGTGCATGTTGCCTCTGGGAAGACAAGACACGCCAGGAAGCCAAAAGTTCACTAGACATCAGTGTGTTGGAAGCAGGTCTTTGTCTTCACAGGCTGCCTCACGGGGCTGGATGAACTCGCTCAGCACTTACTGTTTTCCCGTTGAATCCGACTGTCCAAGCAGAGCAAAGACACCAAGTGGGATTCAGCTGCAAGCTGGGACGGGATGAATTATTGTAAATAACTAAGCTGAGCCACTAGAAATAAGTTGCTAATGTAAGCAAGATTAACTTGATGTGCTGCCTGAAATGAGATATTAGAGATGATAGGAAAGAGAGAGAAAACTTTTCATTTAGATGGAAACAGGACTGATTAATTAAGCAGTAACGACCAAGGAACCTTGCCTTGAATTGATATGAGGCTTGCAGTGCTAATTTAACACAAAGTACAGCTCACAATTTGTTATTAAATTAAAATGGCTTTTAAAACTGTTTACACTTTTTTTTAGCTTATCTGCCTCTGTGTGGCAAAATGATTATTCTGGCTAGTTAAAGAAACCAATCAGAGCAACAGAAAGTGTAGGTTGAGGGGAGGAAAGATTGTCCTGTTGTATAATTAAGAAATATACACTAATATCCATGACATCATGAATAAGCATTTCAAAGTAGTAAGTGTGCTCTGTATTGCATATTAAACTAAACAATTAGCATGCTAACAAGCTGCTCTGGACATAGAGTGAAAAGGCATTGAACTTAAGGAAATGACTGCTGCTTCTTTTTTAGTCTAAAGATCTGCTCACCTGACTGACAAGTATTAAGGAATAACAAGGAAGAAACACTTCTCCTTTTTCTTCCTTTCCCCTTTTCTTGCTATTTTCAAAGCAGTTTAAATTTGGCAGACTTAGCGGTTACCCCGTACAAGGCAACTTGCTACCCCCATCAAAGTATATGATGGAAATGTGAGACATTGTGTGTGTGATGGACAAATCCTATGGAACAACAGGGAAAATAACCTTGTAGCGACATTGCTTTTTTAGTCTCAAACAAGTTTCACTCTTGACAGGAATGATTCTATGTAATTTATTGTAAGATAGCTCAACAGTAGCAATTTGTCATGCATTGTGATGTAATTTGATGGGTTCATTTCTTGAAAGAATTATGGATTATGGATTACCTCTGTATATCAACAACAGAGCTGTATCTTTTATGTAAATATTCCCCCAACTTTTCCTTCCTCTTCCAATCCATTTTCCGTCATACAGAGATGACTTTTCTTCCATCTAATCTTTCTACTAATAAGGTGTTTAATAATTTAGCGGCCTAAAAAATGAGTGTATTTCAAAGGAGTTGGTACCAATGGTAGTGTAAGAGCCTCAGGCTACAAAAATGTGGATGAGGTTACCAAAGTTTTAGAGTCAGGATCCCAACTGTCTTTCTGCTTCAGGCAGCTATTTTATTAAAGTTGGTATTAAACAACACCGCCTAAGGTCTGATTAACAATTTATGACTTCCTAAAAAGGATTAGCAGAAGCCTATCATTTTTATATTTAAATCTTAATTTGCATCTAAGAGAAATCATACCCAGGTTTATATTTTCATTATTTATTATCTTTGTTATTACTATTGCTGCCTCCAAAACATTGCTTATGTGAACATTGCGGTCACCAGTTAGCTGTACTGATCTTTTAGTACCTCAACTCCTCACACGTGAGAGAAGAAAACTGGCCTTTTACATCATGGGATGGGCTCAATCCTGCAAAATGATGGGTTTTGTCCCTGAAGTCCATTGGGACGGAGGGTGATCAGCACTTGGTAGAGTCAGGCTGAGATCTGCAAGCCCAGGAGCTGAACGTTGTCCAGCTAACATTGCTTTAGAGAATGAAATCCAGATGTACGTGAGCAGGGCTTCCCTGACATGCCTTCCCAGGGAGGAATTTTCCTTTTTGACATTTACTTTGTGCAACTGGTTGCATCTCTGTCTCAGTAATGTTTTTCCTATGAGTCCCCCAGGTCTGCTTATTAGGTTACCACTGGGCAGCCCCTCTGCTAGGAGAGGAGGCAAGGGGTGGTCCTGCTGCTCTATTCTGGGGTGCAATGGAGCAGGAGCTGTCACTTTTTCCTGTTACAGAGGCAGCTCAGGAAGGAATGCCCTACCTGGTGGAAGGGGGTGGGGAGTAAGACACCAGTAACTCTGCTGGCCAAACTTTGCTCTCTCTCCGAGTATAAAATCAAGCCAAAGACGTGCAGCTTAGTGGAACAGAGTGGAATTTATTACACTTCTGTCAAGGTTCTTTTTTATTTTATTTTTATTTTAATGTTCAAATAGAAAATAATAACAATGGTATGTTCTGTTACCTATTTTCAAATTGGCATAATGCCTTGCACTGTCTTCTCTGAGTTGAGCTGCTTCAGAAAGTTGTATGGCACATTTACATTTTTTTCTCTGGTGTATTTCCATTTTGGATGCTCTTCAATGGATTTAAGACTCATTTCACCAAAGGTTGGATGTGGTGGTTGTAGCCTGTAGACCTAAGGGAAAAGATTGTCAGCTGCAGGCTATGAGATCCGCTGGCTCACAGCAAGGAGCACGTTATTTTTGTCCTCTTGAGCTTCCATAGTCAGTAAGACACTAAAAGGCTCCAAATAAATGCTGATATTTAAGCATCTTCATTGTTTTATTTGAACTCTCAGCATCTCCATGGCTTTTCTTTTAATCAATAGCTTAGTTTTTGTCTTCGACTCGAGGGCTTTAAGTTATAAAATACTGGAGCCATAATCTGAAAACTGTTGGTTCTTGAAAGCAAAAACGAGCATTAACATATTCAGAAGAACATTTCTCATTTCCCTGGCTTTTCAGGATGTGATAAACTGAATTTTAGTTTTAGAGCTGCATTCACATTTCAAGGATCTGCTGTTAGAAGGACTTTGAGAACTGCAATCAGAATATTTTCTTTTAGTTTGTGCTCAGCATGTGCTTGTGGGCCATTACTGTCAGTGGGATTTAGGCAAATGCTCAAAAGATTGTGCTGAATCGGGGACTGAGCAGTACCTGCGTGGAGTAAGGCCCTTAGATTCGGGATTAGCAACACTCAGGGTTTCTATCTTATTCTCAGTTCTGACTGAAATTTTATCTTGTCACATTCTCAGTCAAGAGGGGACAAATGAGTGTTATTCCATTGACTTCCAGGGAGCTGTAATGATAAACATGAGCTGAAAAACTGGTCCAAGCAAGCAGAAGAAATACATGAATAAATTATCAACAGTGGACATGCCCAAGAACTGAGAGCAGTCAGCTCCCCCCACTTTTCTCTTCACTCTCAATGTTAAAAAATCCCCAACCATGTAGCCAGAGAGCAGGAGCAATTTCATGGGACTTCTGTGGCCAGTAACACAGCAAACAGCAGCATGAGCAAATAGTTCATACTTAATCTGTGTGATGAATTATTTATGCAAACTATTCTACAGTAATGTATTATTATTTATTTGTATTACATTAGTGCCCACAGGTCCTAATTGCGTGAAGCAGTGCTCTAACCTAATAGAGTCCCAGCTGGCAAATATGCTCAGAGAAATCAGTCATGGTTGCAGGATTATTTGACCAAAATGTGGCTAACTTCGCAGCAAATCTTATTAGAACAGAGTAGTTAAGCGAGTTCTACCCTGTAATAGACGTGGAAGTTAAATATGTCAGCTATGCTTTTGTCCAATTAAAGCACACTTATGTAAAAAAATAGCTAAATGCCTACTATATTATGATTCATTCTGTAACCACTGGAATGATTTTAGTCTTCTGTGTAAGAATTTTCAGGGGAGATCAGTGTGATTTTCACTCACAACAGCAGCTTTTTGATTCTCTTAAATGAACTAGAAATTTAAAAAAAGAAAAGGAGGTCTGACCATAGTGCACAAGAATATCTTACATGGAAGAACAGTATCAGACCTAACATAAGAATATCACAATTCTTTGACAAAAGGAAGACAAAAACCTAAGAAATAAAAAGGGAGGTACAAAACATTCAGTGGGAGCTCCTAGAGGTCAGTGGAGACCGTATGATGTGCTTTCAGTGGTCTTCAGGATAAATTCTGCCCTCAGTGTCACACATTGTTGCACTGTATTTGTGGATGGGACTGTTGCCAGGAAAATAGCCTCTTCTTTGCTTTGTTTTTCATTTTATTCCTATTCTTTGATTGCTCAGTCTGAAGCAGGCACTAATTAGTGACTAGTTGTATATAAGCCATTAATATTGCCTCGGGCAATAGGTATTTTCTGGTTATCCTGGGTTGCTTTCTGCAGCAAGGGCAACAAAATTTTGTGGGAAATGATGCCTTTGCTTCACATCAGGTAACATCAGGTCACAGTTTGCAGACACGGACATGGTGTCTAGGTCAAAAGAACTGCCAGATGAAAAAAAATAATCTGTCAACACCTGGTTTGTACACATCTATCAACCTCTACTTTTGGATGCTCATTACTAATCAAGTTCCACCACACAACAGTGCACTAAAATTTTCTCATGTGGATGTCATTTCCAGGAGAACATGTGGATATCAGCTTGCAGTGGAGTGTCAGCTGGCCTGAATCCAAACCATAAAGCCACATACCTTCACACGATGAAGGGCTTTGGAGACTGAAGTGAGGTCCATTTTGTGCAAGTGACCTCACCTTGACAGGACTGAATGAGGGAAATGCATGAAGTTCTGATCTTTCAATATCTGCTTCTACCTTATTTTCTGAATCTCTACAGAACATGCAGAGACCCAGCCCTGCATCTGCACACCCCAGCTTTAAATGGTTTGTAGGTATCCAGCCCTGAAGTTTGTGGCTTGAGTCTTTCTGCTCCTTCAACCCAACTCTGAAATGTGTCCCTCCAGGTAGCTTGCATAAACATAAACCCCCAAATTAGCATTGCAAGCAGCCATTGCCCTCAAAAAACAGTAGTTTATCTGTGCTCAGTGCATATTTACCATCTGCTAACACATTTTAAAAAAAAAAAAACAACACAAAAAACCCCCCAGAATCTGGGCCAAGTCCTTAATTGGAGTAAATCCATGTGTAACTGTAGAAACTTTAAGGAACTGTCAGCGCCGTTACCAGCTAATGAACAGGCCTCTGCGACTGCAAAGCAGAGGAGGCTTTTGGAGCCTTTGGGCTGTGCATTGTTTCTGCCTGACTGAAGGGATGCCAGAGGCAAGGAGTACACTTTCACGGAGGCAGCCTTCTGGTTGTTGTCTGCTGTGCAGAACGGGGTGTACACCTACATACCGCAAGCCTTCTGCACTTCTGGCTGCTTGGCTCTCTGGGCGACTCGCATACCTTATAATATAAACACTCGGCTTTGCTTTCTTAGCCCTTCCCGTGCAAAGTCAGAAGTGGTGGACACGGTGCCAAAAATAGGGAGCTGAACCCTGGGTCCCGCAGAAATGAACTCTTTAAAAGCTGTAAGCAAATAGGGAAAAAGATGCGGCGTCACCTCACACCAGAAAGGATGTTTTGGTGGTGTTTGAGATTTTTCTTCTATTGGGAAGAAAAAAAAAAACACACAACACACCACCATCTTAAAAGATTAAAATAACAACCCAAGTTCTTTTGGACATAACAGTGAGCATTTTGACCTGCTGTCTGCTCAGGACGAGTAGCGTATGACAGCCAGGCTCATGCTACACCAGTGCTGTTCAGGCCACTGGCACCAGAGAAAATACAGAACTGTAAGGGAAAGAAATGAGGAATTGTGAGAATTTATAAAGAATATGTTTATGTTTTACTTCTTAAACTATCTCTATCTTCAAAAAGAATGAGAGACTTGTAGCATTTCTCTTTTCCCCACAGTACGGTGGATTGGCAAATGCCTCTGGGGGAGGAGTATGTGGGAACAGAACAGAACACTCTCCAAAAGCTTTTAACTAACACTACTTGGACAAGGTAATTCAGTAAGAGTGTTTAAAAGGCCTCACAAGAGAAATCGCGCGTCTTTACTTCACAGCTCACCCTCGCGTGCCTGTCTATTTCAATAAACAATTACTCTGCCATTGAGAGCACCTGGCTTGCTGGCTGGTATCACACATCTTTCAGTATGTTGATACCAACATAGCTGGTGTTCCTCATGGGACTGGCAAGCAAACGGGCTTTTAAAGCCCTTCTACCTTCAAGGCCCCTACTGAAACTCCAGCTAGAACAGATGCCAGCAGTCGAAAGCACCATTAGTACCACCTAATGGCTCTTCAGAGGTCTGTGTAAGCAAAACAACTATTTACAGTCCCTTTCATACAGAAAAAAAAAAATGAATAGTGGGTGGTGTATTAATAGGATCATCTGTTGAGAACTTCAGTGGCACTGGGCTGTGAACCAGTAGCAGAAATGGCACGGAGTATGTTGCTGGAAAATGAGCTCTAGGGTCCTTGGCGAGGTGGGCTGAGGAAACTGCCATTGATGCTTTTGATCTCTTGTCTGGTCTGTGGACAAATTAAAGACTTCAGCTTCTGCAGCTGCCAGTATCTAAGCTCCAGAAGCATTGCATCAGTAGAGAAATTTGAAAGAGGAAAAAAAAAAAAAAAAGCCTCATTCCAGAGTAGCTGATTTGAGGTGGAGGCAGGCACAGGGAGGATTCATGAACTTTTGGGACCCTGTGTTACTCAAAGAGCCCACAGCCTGTGTTTTCTCATATCTGCAGAGAAACACAGACAGGGGAGTCTCTTATCTCAGGGTGGAATTCACTTTTCTCACACTCCAGTCATGCAGTAAAAGACCCGCAGTGAATATACCTGATGAATTTAGGACACATCTTTAAATCTTAGCACTTTGACTTGCAATATCTCCTGCGATGGAAGGGGAAACGGGAAAGGGAGAACAAAAGGCACTCAGAGTTTTACAACCACTCATTAGAGACTAGTTTTTAAAAAGGAATTGGATAACTCGAGATTAAGTGTCAGTGCCCTTCCTTTCATGAGTAATCCTTACTCATGCTGAGCTCAAATTTTTTAATAAAGTGTGTTTTTATCACTACCTTTTAAGGTCTTTATACCCCAGAACAGATAACTTTCAAATTTAAAATGGAGAAATTATTTCAGGAAGCCGGTAGTGACTCACTTGAATAGGAGTTTGCAAACCTGGGCACTGGTGTTTGAAGATTCACTGGGTATTCAGGCTTTGTAGACATGCACCTCAACAGAAGCACAGGCGTGCAAAAAGAGACCATATGGCATGCATTCATAAATAGGACAGATCTTGCCCTCACACAACTAGATGTATACGTGTCTAAAATACTTATAGCTGTTCAACCCATGCAGACACTTTTTTTATTCCACTTAAGTCTAAGTCAGACCTAAAGCTCAGCCTCTAAGTTCTGTGTCATCAAACAGGCAAATCAGTATTCTTTGAAGGGAAAAGCAAAGCAAAAATGTGAAATTTGTAACGGCTGAGGACATGATTCTGTTTTCTGTCATTTACACTGTCTGGTCAAATGACAGGACCTACATTTGCTCCTATTTACATTGGATTATTGGTCTTCCCTCTCCATGGAAAATCCTGGCAACATTTACAATGGAATTCTATGAGTTTGGGAGGTTGAGATTCTACTCATAGATTTTAGTGAAATTATTCTCAGCTTGTGTGGCTAGTTGCAGTGAATAAGGCCCTTATATTTTAGGGGTTTGGTGGTTATCTCATCTTGAAATCCACTGCAATTGTCAGTCCTTATTGTCCACTCATAGCATTCAGTTTCCTTAAAGCTCTGACCCATTAAGGTAAGGATGTTATTGTACAGGGATTTAATTTTCACCTAAAGAGTAAAATTCCTAGTTCTTACGTGTAAAGAAAGCCTTGAAAACATGAAGTCTACCAAGGAGGAAAAAGATAAAAGAAAAATCTAAGGTATTTTTAAATCAGTCTAACATATGATTTTTTGGAAACTTGGGGTTAATTTAATTGCAATAATTTATTACTTCCTTACTAACTATTAGCTTATTACATTACCAGCAAACTTACCTCTCAGCTTTCTGGAGCACTGCAGAACTCACTGCAGGAGTAACAGGACTCCACCTCCCTTTTCCTGTGGTCTCATCCTTGTGCAGGATGCCTTGGTCACAAGTGGCTAAATAAAATGGAAATGTATCAAGCAAAGGTGAATGATAATGATTGTAACACTTAGCACTTACATGTTCCTCCGTGTCCAAGTGCTTCACAAGCAGGAGCTAATTACAATAGGGCTGGGTAATAATGGTATGTTCAGAGAGATGCTGTATTGTGTCCTTACTGTAGTAAAACGCTGTGCTGGGATAGGAAATCACTAGATTACAAGATAGAAGGAGGCAGCTTTAGGATAATCCCTCTGTAACCTCGTGCACACAGGTCCCTCACTGGAGACAGCAGACATCTAGAATTCCGCACAAACACCCCATCATTTCTCAGGAGAGGGTTATACCTTGCCTGAGTTACCTTTGTTTCAGCTGAATCTTTGCAAAGGGGCTGCAGGACAACAGGAATTTCTGCCTTTGTCTATTGGTGATAGGACACAGAAGAAGGGCTGGGAAAAACACTTTTTAACTGCCACTGGTTTAAAGAAAGCTGACTTAAACCCCAAAGCATTTTCAGTTGTATACTGCAGAGTAAGAGAGAAAAAAATCCTGCCTGTGCTGCTCTGCTTATGCTGCAGTAGCAGACTCATCTTGTGTTTTCTCCTTAAAGTATGTGTTGTCACAAAAAATTAATTACTTGAGCAAAAAGAAATAGGCTTTCAGGGAAAAAAACAGATTTGCAATATTAACCTGATTATAGCTACAGGTAATAGATAATCTCCTGCTTTCTCTTGTGAGAGAAAAGATAGCTTGTTTTAAAAGCTTACTAAAAAAAAAAAAAAAAAATCCAATTTTTTACAAGGTGTCTCACAACAAAGAAAAGGAAAAAGCATCGTCCATGGATTTTTAATATTTTTGTTTGATTATGTGTAGAAAAACTTTCAAGGAATAATTCAGATATCAAAGTTGTCTTTTTTTTTTTAACTTTTTTAACCCTTTTCAGGAATTAAGTCCACTGCACTGAGGAGGTGGCGGCAGATAGATGCTCTCTAAGAGGCAACTAAATAGTGTGGGTTGTGCTTTCTCTCTGCTGAACTGACCTCTCCTCAGGCTCCGTGGGGCTACCCTGGAGCTGCTCCTTGGTGGTATCAGGACATGGTGATTCAGTTGCCTTTCCCACCAGGGAACGGCAAGGTCATTCTGGATGAGAGTAAGCTATTAACCAACAAAATTTTAGGCATAAAACCAACTTTGGAAATGAGCAGGACGTTCTGTTGACTTGGCCAAGCTCCCAAACAACTGAAGTTTATGGCATCTCTGAGCTTGCCCAGCACACATCATTGAAGGCGATTTTGCTTTTCCTTGTAAGGGATGGTATATAGGTGAGCTTCCCCGCTACGGGTGCTCTGGGCATGGAAATTCTTAAAAAACTATGCAGCTGCTAAATGACAGTGGTGGATAGCCTAGTTACTGGCAATGTTCAGGGTTATGGAACTTTAGTTTCTTGACATTAAAAATTTATATTGGAATACCAGCCCTGTAAAGTCCATTGATTACTTGTTCTAATGCAAGAAAGAAGGCATTTCTGAACTTCTTCAGTGTTTATAATATAGATTTAATGAAGGTGCGTGTTGCCAGTTTCATGGATGGTAACAGCTCAGGTTGTATTCTTTGTGCTGGTCGTTGCTTAAGTGGCATTTGATGGCACTTTTCCTATGCTAAGCTGCTGAACATCTTTTTCTCCTCTCAGCATTCTAAAAATTAAATGTAATTTAACTCCTGTGAACATTAGCCTGCAGATTACAAGAGAGCCAAAATTACAATTGGTACTCATTTAAAGAGGTCATTATTCTTTAAAAAAAAAAAAAGCTGGTCCTTTCTTATTGGCAAGAAGTATGATTGCTTTTCTTCTATGTTCAGTAAATCCTACAACTTCAGTGAATTCTAAAAGCAATTTTAAAAGGTATTATGGCACAATTTTATAACAGATAACAGACATGCTGAAAACTTCTTTTTTTAAACCTTCTAAACCAGTATCTTTTTCACCTAAACTTTCACGGTTAGCAAAGCACTGAAAACATGGAAGATATTACATTATTGTCATAGTTACCATAGACTGTCTTTTATTTAACTAGAAATAATAGTTAATTTTCTAAAATGCTGTTTTAAGGAAACAATAGCAAACAGAAGGTGTTTACACTCAGAAGACTTGTGTAATGCATTTAACAGAAAAAAAAAACCAACAAGACAGGGTTGAAAATAAACAAACAAACAAAAAATCCTCAGCTACCCAAGTAGACTGTGGAAAATGGGAATGATTAAAAAATATCTCTGATCAAAAAAACATCTGCATGCTAATCCTGGTGTTTTCAAATGGAACAACAGAGTAAGAGGAAAAAACCCACAAATTTAACAGGAAACATGAGAAGGAAACAAAAAAATAACGATGAATGGAAAAATATGACCAAGTCAGAAAAATTCAGAGAAAGAAACAGATTGAATCTGTGAGTTCTTTCACAATGGAGCTTCTGCTGGTGTGACTGCATATTCAGCAGTGTGAATATTATAATTAAAGAATGTCAGCTCAAGCAAAATGTTTTAAAACCTTCCTATTAGGCAGATAAACTGCTTAAAAATACGGATTATATTAGGAAAAAGGGACGTGTTTGTTTTTCACGTTTCAGTTTCTTTCATCCGCTATCACACATTCAAAGAGCAGATGTCTCTCTCCCAGGCAGCGTTTGACAGCGATACTGTTGATTTCGATACCGAGGTGGCGAGAACATCTTTATGGGGGGTTCTGGGGCCGTGCTGCGGGTCCCAGAGCTCACCGTTACCCACACCGGGGTCGAGTCCAGCGCCAGGCAGAGATGCCCCAGCAGCAGCCGAGCTGCAGCAGCCCCCTGCCGCGTCTGGGGCTGGTTACCTCTGCCTGTCAGCAGGATGGATGGTGCAGCGTGGTGCTGGCACGGCCGGGCTGCTGGCAGTGCCTGGGAGAGCCCGAGGTTCTCCCCATCACCCTCCACTGTACAACCCTGTAGGTATGCCCTTACAAGTGCTGCGGGTAAAGAGCATGGCTGCGTACAGCTGCAGGCAGCAAGCGCCGGGCAGTGGTTTATTCCAGGTTCGGAGCAGAACGGGAGCGACTGAGAGAGAGAGAGAGAGAAAGAGAGAAAAAGAGAGAGCGAGCTCCCCAGCACTGTGAAACGTGGATGCTAGGTCAATGCAAATCTCTGTCATCTCTGGAGCCTGGAAAAATTTTTCACGCTGAATTGCAATTAAAGTTGCCTCTTCTTTTTGTAGCAGCAAGACAAAGCTACCAGCCTGTCGGACAAAGGACACTTACGAGTGCGAAACATTTTAATTTAAGCTAAAATGAAAAACTTTAGACCACACACGTCAGACCAGCTGGGCTCAATCTTGCAAATACTTGGGCACGGATATATTTTTAGAGACACAAATAGTCTCAAGCACTTATATGTGTAGCCACCAGCCTACTTTTGCTTGTCATTCAGAAAGGTTTAAGGAAGATCTAATCATTACATGCAATGATCTTGAGGAAGATCATCACTACAATGTAGCTTAAACCCACACCTTTTTAGGTCTCTTTAAAACACTGTTCCAATGCAAATAACTTGAAGTTGGCTGAACTGTGAAAAATGGCAGTTGAAAAATAGCCGCTGATGTATATATTCATCCTGGGCTCCCAGGAAAACATTTGTCATTTGGAAAGCCAGTCGGAGCTTGCTTTTTTAGCACCCAAAAGTATCAGAACATCTTAAGATTTTTGTCAGGCTCTACCAGTGAGGCTGCAATGCGCTTTTTCTCTCCATTGTGGCCAAGCTCTGTGTTATGAGCAAGACAGTTTACCTGAGGTGTCATTACAAAGTGTGAGAAAATTGTCATCATAAATCACCAATGAGAAAATAAATACAACCTCCGGGACTGCAGGATTTCTTCCAAAAATTTTTGCCTTGCTACAAAGTATCCTGTAATCTAACACTAGATTTTCATCTTTTTCTATTGTTAAAGTGCTGTTCTGCATGTCAAGGTTTCCAGGGAGTCACCATGGCAGTTAGACTGTTAACCCAACCTTGAAGAGCAAACAACAGCACAAGCAACTGCCTGGTTATGAATCTGTAAACATTACCTCATCCATTTCAGTGAAATTTTAACTCTCTTCCCCATTCCTACAATGAGATACAAACTGCCAACTCCATTGTCAACTGTTTAGATGCCAAAAACATTAAACAAGAGAAAAAATAAGTTTAAAAAATCTGGAGTAATAAAACACACATAGCTGCAGCCTGGTGAGACGCTGGTTTGATCATTTTGGAGTCATTCAAAGACAAAACTAAATAAGTTTCTCTCACTTTATATGTTTAACTTTGTTCTATAAAGAAACATCACCAAAAAAATGACCAATTTGACAGATGAGTAGAGAGGAATGCATTCCACTACACACTTGTGCAGCAGGGTTATACGATGCAATATGATGTACATCTAGACAAACAAAAGGCTTCACATTTAGCAGATAGGATTTGAAGAGAACAGTATTTAATAACGTCAATGCTGAACGGGATTTTCCCTTCTCATTCTTTCATCTGATTGTTGCCTTTTCATGCTTTAGTAGTTTCATGTTTTGGTATAAGAAAATTATTTACCTCACATTCAGGGTCAGTCCTCCTTCATTTCACAGTCCGATCAAAACTACTTGGCTGCGATGTCTTGCTCTGTTTTGTTTTAGGCTACTTAATTAGAAATAGTTAATTGGCCCTGGTGTTTTACGGCAGAGAAAATAACGATCTTAAACTGTATTAAGCTCCCATAAATATTTCACTTCATGCTAATTTCTGTGCTTCCAGCTGAGCTGTTTAAAGTGGTCCAAAAAAGCCCCTTTTTTGGTCTCGGTGAAATACTAGGAAACAGCGGCAGGATTAGCCTTTGTGTTTTAGAACACGCACCACCGGAGGAGAAACTTTTCTTTTCTTTGAAGACCACCAGCCCTTTCCCTTCTACCCTTACATTATTTCCCGAGCTACAGAGCCCATCAAAGCCCCAATTTAATTTATTTATTATTGGTTTTTTTTACAGCATGAGCGGACCGAGCCCCAGGACAAGTTTAGTCCCGGGCCGGCAGCAAAGCCTGGAGCTCCCCCGCGTGGCCGCCGCCACCGGGACCGGGACCTGCCCCCGCACCTCCCGCCTGGGAATTTTGCACAAGAATTCTGCCCCTGCCGTCAGGTACAAACATACCTCATTAGAATCGACAGCGCGGCACCACCTCTAATTATTTTTTCTTAAAAAAAAAAAAAAAAAAAAAGGCGGCAAAAAAAAAGCGCCCCCCAACCTTCCTTCCCCACCCCCGTTTTTACTCAATTTAGTTTTGCAAGGTTTTCTCCTGGGGCAATGAAGAAGGGGGAACAAATTCCTCCAGAGAGTAGTGTAGTCAGACTTCGGTGGTCCGAGTCATCCCCTTGGGTTGTGGCTCGTTTCCAGCCTGGAAAGCCACAGTCCTTTGGTGTGACCCCGTGGGACTGTGGATGCCACGGCACTTGTAAGGCCAGGTCATGGACCCAGACAGAAGAAGAGGTGCTCCACGAAGGAGGGCTGTGTGGTCCCGCTAGGCAGATGGGGTGAACACGGCAAAAGCTGAAAGCACAGGCAGAGACTGGGGGGCAAAAACCACCACATCTTTCCATTGAGCATTTAAAGTGGAGGCATTCGGCCGCAGGGCAGAAAGGCACTGTGGAAATGGTTTAAAAGGTTTTTGCCACTGGCCATATGTTGCTGTACTGCTACCAGTGGTTAGTATTGACAGAATGCAATAATTTAGTTCAGTGCAAAATCACCTGGCCTTACCCCAACCAGGCTCCACTGCTGTACAAATTGTGTGCTGACTTTGTCCCAGAGTGGCTCAGGACTCAACCCACGTAAGGTCTCACTGTTTAGGTGTGGGGGTAAAGACTTACAGCTGAGTTGCCGTGACTGACCTCTCGGTCGGAGCCCTATGGAGATACCTGCATCATCTGACCACAGCCCTCACCCTAGTGAGTTCCAGAGCCTCCATATTGGATCGGCCTGTGACCTCCACGAGGAGCAAGAGGGTGTCTTTAGCCCCTTTCCACCACTTATATTAGCAACACGCAGGCCACGGAGCACGAATATTTTTTTCTGGCGAGCAAAAAAAAATTCCCCGAGACAGCAAGCACAAGAAATCACAGGGGCCATTAACATCAACACTTTCCCCAAGTTTTTCAGTATCCTTCTTTCAATACATATAACAAGGCAGGGCGCTTTTATCTGGACACACTGCTGCTTCTTGCAGCTTCGATTGATACCCAGCTAGTGTCGTTTCAAAATCCTGGCTTTGGAATCGCATGTGAAAGCTCAGGGCTTAGAGACTTTCCCTCAAACATCCTATCTTGACTTTTTATTGGCCCCAGTGAGAGCGCTGGAGGAGCACTATATCACGCTCAGTACATTACACCTGCAATCAGAGTCACAGTGCAATAACACAGACACTATTTTGTCCATCTATTTCTATAAGGTGGTTCCATTAATGGCTTAGTAAAGCACTCATGCAATTGAGTTGCATTAACAGGGGCTGAAAATGGGTTAAGTTATCGGTTTAATGAATGAAAAAAATCAAATATTGAAAAGCCCAGCCTCCAGTCAGCTAGGTCTCAAATATCAATCTTTGGCCTTAAATAATTCTGCTGTTATTATTCCCTTTCCACAGTCAGGCTCTGTTTGCATTAGTGCAGATTGGCACCATTCCTCCAGTATAAATCTGCCCTCACTCAGCCCTGGAAGGCTTATCCCAAAATAGGTGAATTCTCAGACCGAGCAGTTTTTATATTACACTCCCTGCAGAGAGAATAAGCCAGGACTTGGTCTAAAATGTCCTTTATCACCCTGTTGAATCCCTGCTGTGTTTAGCAGCTGGCACAACTTAAAATAGCCTTCAAGCTACTCTAAATATTGCTGAATTTCCTGGGAACACAGCACTAGAAGGAATCATTTGGGACACTGAGTCCAGCTCTCCCATAATCACAAGACTCCACATAATAGACATCTAGTTTGCAGGAGTGCACAGCACACTTCACCCTTCACTACATCCTGTAACCCACCTGAGACCTGAAGTACAAGATGCAGAAGAAGCTTAAAAATGGTAAAACATTGCAACAAAGGACAGGAAAAGATCAAGTGTATGGTCTGGCAGAAACTGACAGAGGACTAGCAGAATATAAGGATGGCATAACTCCACCTTTAACCTTACCTTTGCTCCCCAGGCTGCTCTCAAGCCACAGTTTGAAATGATTCAGGCTCCCCTGGGCTGCTTCTGTGCAGTGATAACTTTGTAATCCTTTCTAGAAGTACAAAGCATTGGCAAAAGTATTTGTGGCACTCATTTTAAAGCCCGAGTGCTTTGCAACTGTGTAGGAGTTTGTGCCATATGTTTTCTGCTGGATCACGTAAAGTCATACTGATGAGCTGAAAGATATATGATAAAATACTTCTGTTTGATACTGGCCAAAAGCAAGATCTTGCTCACTGTGGCAATATATTCACCCTTCCCCCCCCCCCCAGGTACTATGTCCCTGTCAGTATACCACCATATGAAATACAGGCTCCCATGACAAGTGAACATCGTTCTACTCTTTGAAATACATGGCAATAACGACTATTTGAGGCATTGCCTCAAATTATACTTATGCTTTTCCCTACTTTCTTGCTACATTTCTGCATAAAAGCCACCACTGGTAGAGCTAGAATTTTGGTTACTTTTTAGGGTCCACTGAAAAGGATTGTGATCCTGTCAGTCATTCTGGTTTCTTTTAATGAATAATTAAAATTCTGAATGTGAAATATATTCAGAAATTTTGTTCAGGAGTTGGATTTTACTTCAAGCTTTTCAGTTGCTTATTAATTAGATTGACAATGACATAGTATTGCTCACTCAAAATTCTATGCAATTCTGGTTGCAGTGGCAGGACTTCATGTTTTCCAAGAAAGGAGTAGTTCAAAAGCAATAATAATTCCTCTTCTTCAGAAGTCTAGCTGTTTGCAAAAGTCTGGAAAAGTGATGTCCTTATTTTCTGGTATGTGTATGGTTTTGCACTGTGGTTGAGCCAAAAGAGTCATATCAAAATACGTGTTGAAGAGCACTAATAAGAATACATCCAAGAAAATAGTCTAATCGGGGCACAAATAGCTGTTAGAATAAGTAATAACAAGGGAAGGATCTTGACATTTTCTTACATATGAAATGCAGGAATCAGAGGGTCTTAGGGAAAGACTAAAAAAAAAAAAAAAAAAAAGCTATTAGCAGTATCTGAAAAATGCAGGAATCCTGCCTTTGCTCCCATTTCCTTCTCTCCCTCACGCGTTTCCAACATGTTGTCAGGGCCCAAGTGTGAAAAAGTAACCATTTGGAGTTGTTCGTAGGCAGCACAGAGACACTTGCAATTTTTCTTGGTGTGCATATTTATTTTTGATGGCCAAACATCATAATTTGGCTGTTATGGAATGAATTGGGCAATAGGTTTTGCACCTGGCATGTTATTGTTTATCCTGAAATCTTGCAAAGATATTAGAAGTTAGGATATTCTTTCAGGCAGATCATAGGGACGTAATTTTCCCTGTAGTCTGAGTTTAGTTTACGTCCTTGAAACTACATTACACTGAAAGCTCTCCTAATACAGCCATCTGACAGTCACCATTCATTCAAACAAAACCTCGTAAAAATCTATTTTATATAAGAATATGAATCATTTCTGATTTGCTGGCTTCTATCATAAAGCAAAAGATCTTACACGATATTGTGTTTTGGGAGGGGACAGAGTTGGGTGGTAGCTTTTTGTTTGGAATATTCTGGCAAGCATACAACGCTTCACACGTTGCATGGGCTTGACTCGTCTCGCATATTTGTGCAGCACTGTGGCATCAGCAGAGACAAACATCATTTGTCATGTATCTATCTGTGTTTTATCAGTTCTTATTCATATCACTGTTGTAATTCCTGCTACCTTCCACTCTTACGGCTGCTTTGCAGTCCACAACAGACCACAACTCTAAGCTTTGTGGCCCGATCCCTAAATGTATAAATAGAGGACAGGAAATATTGTTTGATTTATTATTTTTTTTTTCATCTAACAGGGATAGGTGCCGCAGGAACACGGCAACACATAATCCTGCTAAACCAAACTTCACTAATGTCCAAAAGGGAACAGGGTGCATGTGTGGACACAAACAGCAGGCTGTGGATGAGAGTTCGCCGGGGTCTGCCCAGCTGCTTTTGGGAAGTCCCTAACACCTCGGATTTTCAGAGTTCAAAGCAGTCTCTAACTCGTGCCGGATTAGGTTCCTCACATGGAAAGTAGATTATCCCCATATCAGCCTATTGCTGGGATCTTTGACCATTCCTCTAGATGCTGACCATCCATCAGGTGCTGGTCACCTTCAGAGAAGAGCTGCCAGACTATATCTGTCATGCATTTGTTCTCACCAGCACAATGCCTCTAGTCCTATGTTCCATATATTTTTTCAGTGCTTCAGGAGTTTAAATTCTGACTCAGGTTGAACTCTACTGTGATAAAATAGTTGTGGCCTGGAAGAGTTATGATGCCCAATCTTTCAGTGCACCAGCTAGAAGAGACAAAGAGCACAGACGTAGCAAATGCCAGTGCACAGAGTGCTCTCCAGTTACCTGGAGGCGTTATGCTGTACAAAAGCATAATGTCATCAAGCACTTGGGCGACTCAGCTCCTCCCTATCCTCAGTATTACCTTGTAAGAGGTATAATTGAGCCCTTTTTTCTGTTTTCTTTTTTGAGTTTCTTTTCTATGCATTTTTGTAAAGTCAAACAAATAGGAAAATTAATGGCAGCACATGAGTGCACCGCAGAATAACTCTACTTAAGGACTGTTGTGCCCTTGGCTCCAATTAACCTTAGTGTTCGTTATAGGTAGCTGCCAGCTGCATCAATCACTGTTACTTTGGTTGTGGGAAAAAAATCCATCATTATTGCATCCGTACACAGATACATACATTATTTTCCTAAAGTATCATAATCCTCCACTTACCAAAGAGGGTCTGTGATAGCTGGGAGGAGATGAAACTCAATTTTCCTTCACATCTGCTTGATCCTTTGGTATAATAAGCACTGCATGCACCAAGCAAGGTCACAAACTATGGCAATGTTCATCACAACATGCAGTCTCCCCATTCTAGTGCCATTAACTGCTCAGCAACCTCTGCTTCTCCATCCCACTGTTTTTAATCTGCTAGAGCACTTCAGAGCAGGAACAGGAGAGCTCGCCTCGCAGACCTGATTCCAAGGTTGCTGTCACCTACCACACTTTGAGAAGAAGACAGCAGTGCACCACGACCCCATTTGTTTCAGTGCAATAGGAAAAAGAACATCACAGTGTGATTTAATTTCAAGTTCGCAGGCCAGCATCTCCATCTAGGAGGAGATTCTGATGCACCAGCATTACAGGCATTGCAGTATGTCCTCTGAGTAACTTCCTTATAGTTTGTAGAGACCTGTAGCTTATCTAGAGACAACAGGACCAAAATCATAATTTATTTTTTTCCTTTTTTCTTTTAAAAGGGCAGAGAGTCAATGGTGTCATTGCCCTCTGATACAAAGGTGCTTCTTTGCAGAATAATATGGCCAGTCATATTGTGATTTTCTGAAAGCCTGGTTGTTTAACATGCATTATTTGGGCTGAATTTTTGTTCAAAGCCTATAGTTGGCTGGAATCAGAAATTAAAGCATAGCATACATCACCTGAGACAGCATCATTTCACATGGCCCTTCTCGCACTGCAGTTGCTTCCTTCATAAAAGCAGACCTTTCCCAAGCCACCTCCCCAAAGATCTGATGGGTCAGATGGATGCCCCTTGGCTCTGCTGACCACCTCTTCTCCCTGACACCCACCAGGCTCTCCTTCTGTATAGTGCCCTCCCTCCCCAGCTCATGGGGTGGGCAGCACCTGGGCACTGCGCTGCCCCTCTGTCCCTGGGCGAAGGTTTGCCAGGCTCAAGGGCTGGAGGACCGAAACATTAGCTGTGAATTTGCCCTTAGCTCAAACAAGGCGAGGTGAAAGCAAGTAGGTGCCCTACGAGATAAGCAAGATAGGCCACAGGTGCACAGAAGCGCGAAGATAACCAAGTCCCTGTCTTCCAAGTGGCAGCATCAGCTCTAAATAGCTCGCTCTGTATGTATCCAGCTGACGAGCTGACAGATACTTCACAGCCCTCTGGCTGAGGATTTGGTTCTTATGCAAACCTATGACTTCAGATTGCATTCACGCAAGAGGATCGGGGATTTTTATAGAACCAGATGCATCTTTTGGCAGGAGGTATATAAGCATGCGTGCGGGTGTTTGGAGGGGGGCACATTCAAATTTAAATCCTCCCCTCTCTTCTCTTTCCCGGCAACAGAAATTGTTAACTCGGGGAAAAACATCATGTTACCAGACCATTGTTTACTTTTCCCAGTTTTAGAAACGCTATTGTACTTTGGGAATAGCAAAATGTGGTGGTCTCCAGCGTAGGTAATAAACTGAAATGCCTCTCTCTTGGTTTGCCAACCCATTGTAAGACAAAATGTTCTTTGCTGTTTGGCAAAGGGAAAGTCTCAGTACAAAAGTCTCAGTACAAGGATTCTACCCACGTGAAGCCTTCCACCACACTTACAGATGCATCACTGGAAAAAACCAAGGCTGCCCCAAACTTAGACCACTCAAAAGAGTTCATTCACCTTCTTCCCTACCTGGCTCAAACACACACAAAACGCTTGTTTGGAAGAAATAAGTTAAATAAACTTGCTGGAAACATAAAACCATTTATTTCAATGAGTGAGAGATTAGATGCAGAAATCCATTCCTCACCTGTAATCCCTACTGTTTTTATGTGCACTGAAAAAGTACTTCTATCAGCATGATGCCAGCCCATCATTTCTTAGATAATGATCAACATTTTCTCTGTTAGGCTCTGCTTCTTAGGCCTCGATTCAGCAAAGCATTCAGGTACATCTTTATCTTTAGGTCTGCTAGCAGCCTTCAGTAAAAGCATACAGTTTGAAAGTAAAGTGGTCTGCTAAATTGGGTCCTTCACAGGACTAAAGAGAAAGCTCACACAAGAGCAAAGCAGCATTGCTTTCCTTCCAGTCACACTTGTTTTATTCACTTGCTCTTGCTGTGTACAGCTGTGGATTGCTGGCAGAGTGCTTGGATGGAATTTGAGGGATTCACAGCTTCAAAGATGAGATGTGCCAGCCTTTAAAACAAGCTTGTATAAACACAGGAAACAAAAGCATCCATGTAAACAACGGGAGGCAATACATATGTTCACACCTGAGCAAACACACACAGTTTTACATGCGGCCCTGTATCAGCAATGCTCCAGCAGGTTGTATAGCATTCACTGTATCATCAGACATAGCTCTCATTTCTGCTATTCTCTGTTATTGCTTTTCTCTTTGCTTCATGATCAGAGAGGCACTGGGGCCAAGCCTGCTAGTTTTGCAGCACACTGTAAAATGTATGAAGAGGTTTCAAAAGCTCTGACAGTGTCTCATCTATACTGAGCTAGCGGTATAGTTGTGCTCAGAGAGAGCAGTACACTACGTATCATTGAATTCCTACCTTATTTTGTGTTGTCTGTGTGTTTTTCAAGTTTCTGGACTTTGAGCTGTAAGTGTGGATTTGTCAACTGTCTTGCTGAGATTTTGGGGGGAGGGAGACGTTTGATTCTTGAATAGACAATGAGATTTTAAAACCTCATAATCTCTAATTCAAAAGGTTTGTAGAATCATAGAGGTCAGAGAATCAGAACTAGAAAAATCCTTAACTTTGCAAACATTGAGCCACAAAAGAGCCACCGGATATCTCAATACTTAAGGGGGAACAGGTTGCTTCCTTGTAGCCTTTACTGCCTCAGCTCCTTCCCTACCCTGCCACTAACTACACCAAGAATAAGCATGATCCCCATGGCTGGAGTAAGATGAGCTAGATTTTATTTCTTCCTCCATTACAGAGTGGCACGTGCAAGTCACCATGGAGGTGTCAGCCTTTTGCAGACCCAGACACACCTTTAATACCGGCTAAATACTGTTCCTGGATGCATAGCCAGAGCCCATGGAGCCTCTCGTATCCAAGCCCACTTGGCCAACTTGTGCACTAGTTTGGCGGGCTCCTGGATTATTCAGGCTCACTCTCATCCCCTTTGAGTTGTGTAAAGGCTGACCTCTTGTATAGCCTCAAGTCCCATTTACTTCAATGAGAGGTAGAAACATTTCACCCTAATCACAGTTGGCTCAGCCTTGATGCACTCTTCTGTATGAGATTTATGAAGATTTCATGCTACTTCAACAGACTTGCAAAAGTCCCTGAGGGAATTCATCTACAGAAGTTAGATGCCTTTGTGGGATGCACAGGAGTCAGCTGGGTACCTAATTCCCATTAAGTTAACTTGTGCAGGTATTTTTTGTAAGTCCCTCTTAGCACTGCTCCCTCTTGGCTTCCCTTCCCTTTTCTCCTTCCCCCTTCAATCTTTTTAAATAAAGATAGCACTTAGCATAAAGATGTGTTGCAAGGCTCCACTCAGTGCCTATAAAGTGCTTTTCTGTGCTGGCAGAAGTGCATAACTGTACAGTATTCAGTGAAACTGGAAACAGATTTTTATTTTTTTTTAAGGAGATGATGTGAAGCTCTGTTCTATCAGATACATTCATCTCAAAATTTCACTGGTGTCAACATCATACAACTAAAAGAGAGTGCCAAATCCCCAGGGCTCTCCATTGCTTTTGGCACTGCAATTAAATCCCCCAAGTCCAATTCCTATTTCATCCATTTCTGCATGACTGAAGCAAGAGATGTGGTTTGAGGGATAAAAGAACAGGAGATATTTTAGCTAAAGCAACGTAGCTAAGTCTTAGTTATACTTTGTTATCTTCAAAGAGAAGATAGATAATATAACTTAACTCCATTACAAACCAAAAAACACATAGAAGAAGAGTAGGGAAGGGTGGAAGCATACAACTGACAAACCAGTAATTTAGTAACAGGGGGATGAAATACAACAACTGATTTATTTCTCAGACCATTCTATTAACCTCTAGTGCAACATTTCATCCTTTATAATTGAGCTTTCCATTTTGTTATTAGACCTTAATAGCTAAATTGGCATCTTGCAGACCAGGCTGGGAAATGCAAGCAAGCACAGGGGTTCAGACACCATTCACTCCCTTCAACTATTCTGTTCAACATGCTGCATCAGCCCCTGTCTTACAATGGGGATGAAGTCTTACTATTACCTCCTCTTCTGGCTGTGCTGGTGAAAGAGATACCACTCCTCCACCCACAGGCCACCTTCCCAGAGCTTTTCACTTAGACCCACCGCCCTGGGAACCCTCCCCACCTCCTTTGCATCACAACTGCATAGGTTTGCTAGAGATCTGCAAGCTACAGTGAGCTAATTTTGACTGAAAGGGGTTAAGGTGCAGTACAGCTAACAACCTCCTCTCCTGGCAGGGTGTACAGAGGAGTGTCTGGTGACAAAAAGGCTCTTAAGCCAACACAGCTGCAGCTGAGAGAGAACACGTGGACAAGCCCTCTGTTGTCCATCTGAGCCCATTTGGTTGTGTAAGGTAAAGCTGCAGTGCAGTTTGTGCTCTTAGGCAGATGCAAGAAAAACAATCAGACAGGAGAAAGAACTTCAGCCAAAACTTTCCCTTTGCTATTGGTCCAAAGAAAGGCTGGAGAGGAGGCTTAGATGTGGTGGCTAGGGCAGTCAGACAGATAGCCTGGGCCCTATGAATATTAGAGTATGTTACACAGCCCTAGCACAACAAATTGAAAGGGATCCAGCTCAGAGAGCCCCACCAGGGCACAGTGGTTGGAGGTGGGAAATGGGCTTGAATGCTGTTCCAATTTGGTGGACACGTTTTGATGTCCCAGCTGAGGCTCCTGAGGGGAAATAAGGAAAGGAGGGGTCTAGCCTGTGAATCATGCCAAATGTTAGCTGCCACATTGCCTGCCTGCATCAGATTTGCATAATTTTGCCCTTTCTCAATAGCAGAAGTGCACACACCTGGAGGGCTTTGATGGCAGAAGCACGAGCGCCTGGGGAATTCTGGCACCACCAGGGTCAGCTGGCAGCTGAGAGAAGGTTCAAAGGCTCTAAATACTGAGCTTCAGGGCACAAGTTCTCTGTCCAGGAGACAGGACAAGAGAATTGATTCTATTGACTATTTTATTTCAAGGGTTGGACAAAAAACACTTCCATAATTTGGAAGTTGCTTTCTCAGTTCTCAACCCACTTTCTCCCTCAAATGTCACTAATCCAATAAAAAAAAAAAAAACCCACACATAATAAACACTCTTACTCCATTCCTTTTTCCTATTTTTTCCTTCCTGATGTACTCATCCTTTTCAAAGTGGACAAATTAATAAAGCTTGTTCACAAAACTCTGCCAATTATGTAAGTGGAGACCACTGTCAGCCACATACGTGAGAAAAAATTATGTATGCTATCAGCTAATGCCAGAAAAGATTATATGTAAAACTGGTTATATTCACATCAGTGATTTGGTGCAAACAACTAGGTCGCTTCATGGCCATCATTATATGTGTAACATGTCATGTTTCATGAGATAGCAAATGGTACTCTCTTCTTCATTACCTAACTGGAAAATGATTCCACCCTGCCCTTCTTGAATTCCATGCAAGAAATCCTTTTATTTTACATAGATATAAGAAAAAGGCAAAACCCAGTAAAGAATAACGTATTATTTTCTGGCCAGTATGAGACTTTTACTACAATATTATTGAGTAGTAACAAACATGAAAGCTACAGAACCGCACTTGACATGAATGTTGTTTTTTTTTAAATAAACAGACATGTTTGATTATTTGTAATCCAGTATAATCCACTGTGTAATGTTAAATATTTTAAGTGAATTTTTCTTCCATTTGTTCTCAGTGTAGGTGGCCTGAAGCCAAAATGTTATTTTTAAAGGCAACACTCCACTAAGGGTTTTGAATTTCTTTCATGTTGGCTCTTTTTATAGCATTTTGAAATTGATTGTGCATAGCAAATTCACAAACGGCAAAAAAAAAAAAACTATGGCAGCATATATCACTCATGTAGGTAAACTCTTGGTCTCATTTCCCAGGGCTCTGCAGCAGGAGGAACTCTACAAAGTAGTTGCTAGGAGAAATAAAACAGACCTATATGTATGGAAGAACAGTTTAAATACTGCTTTCACACCTACAAAACCAAAATACAAGCAGTTCCTCTCTGCAGCTCTGCCAGAGAAGAAGCAGCAGGTGGATTTCTTAAGACACTACAGAGATGAGGATGCCACTGGAGAAAGAACTAGGCTGAGCCTCAGACAGACATAGAGGTCTGGAGAGAGTCTACGTTGTCCGTGGACCAAAACCAGGACTCAGGTTTTATCATACCGTTCTGAACATGCTGTATGATGGCATTTTGGAGACAAAAGATGCGGTAAACCAATTTCTGTAAGAAACTGGTTTTCTCAGAGACGGTAACACAACAATCCTTCTCTGTTAGCTTTCCATTCACTTGCAGAGAGCAGGCTTCTGCTCCATCTGGGGACACAACTAGCAGATAAGAGTTTACTAAGACTATTCTGTTCCTCATGGTCCCAACAGGTATTTCTCAGCCCCTTCCACTCTCCTCCCCATGACAGACTACTGTGACCCCTTCTGCCTGCCTTTCTTAATCTCCTCACATTTCAGATCTTGAATTTAAGTGTCCAGAACTAAACATCCTGTATCTGAAAGCCCAGCCCCAACGTGTATCAGTTTGGCTTTCCACTAAGAAGGTATTTTGTCTCACACAATGAAAACACATTTTAAGTACAGATTGGCCTCCATTGCATTCCAGTTCTGGGATAGCTAGGACACAGGTTATATTTCCAAATATATATTTCAAAAACCATCAGATTAGGAACATGCTTTCCTAAATGAAAATGGACATTCTCTGACAATCATCCATCTCCAGGAGCTGGGGTTTTAATTAAAATATCAATTATTGCAAGACTTATAATACAATTGCCAATCGGCTGTACTGAATGTCTCGCATTCCTGCCCTAATTATGCAAGCTTCTAAAAAGGTAGCATCCCTGCCTTCCTAAAACTTTCAACAATGTGAAAAATAAGCTGCATGAGCAGTCCAATTCTCTTATAAGATATTTGTATAGGCCTATAGCCTCTTTCAGAGATTTCTTCTTAATTTGTATTCATTCACAACCAACAGAGAGAATGAAAAGTGTGGCAGGGAGAAACTCATTCCAGGAGTTCTGAAGCACCCTGCAGCTTAGCAAAGGTAATTTGTGTAGTTACAGCTCTTCTTTTATTGAACACATCTGCAGCAGTCATTGGATTGGGATGTTTCCTTTATGCCTCCTTGAGAGCTAGTACATATCCTGGGTGGAAGGTTGAATTTGAAACATGTTCATATAGCCTGTGACCGGCTATGGAAACATAAAAGCCAGACTACTTTGATCCTATCAAACCACAGAAATACTACAGCACACACACATACAACAAAAAAAAAAAAAAAAAAAAGAAACAAGTGAAAGGACTCATGGGTAAACAGCTACTTATTTGTTATGATCTCACCCTAAAGATTTTCTCATTAAGACTTAATATGGTTTGGTACAGAGGTGAGCTGGGGCATAGGGTTGGAGATCAAGACTATAAATAACAGCAAGTAAGAAAAACAGTTTAAAAAAATTGTTCAGAGCTTTTTTCCTTGTCTAAAATAAACTTTATAGATTTTGCCCTTTTGCTATGAGGATGAAAATAAAGTAGGATACAACAGCCTTAAAGTGCAATTAGAAGCAATTCAGGAAAAAACCCGAATCATGACTAAAACAAATGCATTGCAGGCAAAATTCAGAAGAGGACCCACAGTCACAAGGTTGATGGTACCCAGTCAGAAGTACAAGGAATAGGGTTAGATACTCAGAGTGCTCATGGGGTACTATCCCCTCACAGAGGCTGAAAGAGATGCGATGGCAGCACACACTCCCTTTTAAGCCCAAGGGGAAATTCTGTTTGACCAAGCCAAAGTGGTCTGCTGCTCCTTTCCCTTCTCTCCCAGGCTGTGAGATGTTCAGAGGTAAATTAATCACCCATTCTACCTCCGATTTTCTTCCCCCCAGTTTTGCATTTTAGTATCCTTCCTGCCACACCTAGAACTATGAACTATGTGTATTACGTTCACATATATCCAGAAGAAAAAAAAAAAAAAAGACATTAAAAAAAGCGTACATTCCCCACAGCAGAAGTTTGTCAAAGTTTTGCACAATACACCAACTGACAATTAATCTTCCTTTCTCCCCCAGCCACAAGCTGTGCTTATATCCCCCTATGTCAGAAAAAGCACATTCATCAATTATCTGTCTCTTTCCCATCCCACACACCAAGCAGCTGAAATACAAAAAACCCACCCTTATAAATTACTTTGGAACACAAAGGGAAATCTCTCCATTTTGTAACAATTTTGCTAATTTTAAATGGAATGGGGATTCTTTTTACCCATGTTTCACGCTAGCATATACTTTCTAGGACACCATATTTTGTTATCAATTTACAGCACGTATTCATCCAGATTACTGCAGGGTCCTCCAGCAAACGCAGAAACAAATTAACATTAAGAAGCCGCACATTTTCTATAGGGAGTCACCTTCTGCAAACCTTGCCAGCCCAGAAGTATGCATAAAAATGTAGCTCCTGGGAAAAAAAATTTGAATTCTTATCTTTGGGGAATGGAGGAGGAAAGTATTTCTATTAATAAATCCAAACGTTAGGCTTAACTCAATATGCAGAGTTTAGATATATTGTACTCCCTCCTTTGAGAGGGAATGGCAAGGCAGGCCAGACATTGCCTTTTTTTTCCTTGAAGACAATTCATTTTCCTTCATATGCTTGTTCAGGATGCATGTCTCAGGTGCATTTTAACTGAGAGCCCCCCCAGGAACCACATCCTGGCCCTTTCCCCACTACAGCAGTTCAATGGGTATGCAACTCCACTGAAGTGAAATGCTCCCTTTCCCTCCTCAGCATTCGAGAGCAGTGAGGCATGTTGTTTTTCTCTTTTTGTATGATTGAGAAAACCAACTCGTGTGTCACATCATACATTTCAACTGGACAGGAATAGGGAGCCATCCATCACTCTCCCAGATTCCCTGTGTATACTAAAGGGTCCGTTTAAGGAGCCATTCAAGGAGCTTTAAAAGCTCCCGATGCCACAAGGAAGGACACATTCCCCCAGACTTCTTTTGCACAGGAATTGAACTCCAGTGTCTCTGCTCACACGTACATCAGCACAGGGAACATGGCCAGGATGGTCTCAGACTGCAGTTTCTAGATGCAGAGATTTGGAAAGGTCCAGACTAAGCAGCAAAGCACAGGCTTGCTGTAGTGACCGCAGAGCTCCCCAGGACCACCCAGGCTTTGTCAGGGCCACTTCTAGCCCCCAAGCCTGACAGAAAGCAAGGCTGCTTAAAGTCACCCTCATGCCCATTTCCCTCAGGCCTCCAAATTACAGACTGCACCTCCGAGGGGCGGCTCTGAATTTCAGTCAGCCTTGCCTAATGAACGGATGCTGTCTGTTTTGGCACGGAGCTCATCCCTGCAGTGCAAAACTGCTGAGAACAGGGGGCTGCTTCAAGAGCAATATTGATGCTGTGACCAAGAGGGCGACAACGGCAGCCCTCAGCTCTGCATGCAGTCCCCTGCCTTTGATGCTGCTCCCTGTGGGCGGCACAGGGGAGGGGCACCCACCCAAATTCCTTGCTGGACTGGAGCCTGAGAGAATACCTGCAATACCGGTCAATGTGTCAGAGGGACGCTGGCATGAGCTTATTATAAATGCAGTGAAAAGGTACACCTGGGGGCTGTGCCCTGAGTCTTCCTCATCTGGCTGCATCCCAGGCTCACAGCTGGATAGCCAGCTGCATCCCAGCTCTGAGGCATTGCCAAGCTAGGAGACTCTCTGCTGCCACTCCTCTTTCTCCTTGCTGCTAACTTCTCATTATTATTTCCATCCTTCTGCTGCATAAAAATCGCCCATCTGACAGAGAGTGTTACAGTCAAAATCTCATTATGGGCGCTGGGGAGCAAACCTTATACGCAAAGCCAACAATTAGAGTTTATTCTTGGTCTAATTAGTGTTTCAACAGTAAAATCAAAGTGAACCAAACAGTTATTCTAGGTCCAGTTACAACCGTGTTAACATTTATACTCTATATCATTTAATTACTCCTAATTCCCATTAATAGTACACTCCAGTTTGTTAGTCACTGACTTCCTAGTATCTGCCTCTTTTGGTCACATCATGTTCACATTTCCTAGGATTAGCCACAGTGAGTAATGAGCATCCCAAGATCCTCAGTGGAATGGTCAGTTTGTTCCTCCTTGATCCTGTATGGGCTTTTCCCACAGCCTGTTGCTATTGCTTTTTGAATTAGTGCCCAACTTTAGTTACAGAACATTCACTTCGGAGTTGCTGGAACAACATACATGGTATAATTTCTTTAGGGCAAAACTATGGAATTTCACAAAGTCAAGCTAACACAAAAGATAAGCCAGACATTAGTCACCTGCTGGGCAATTGCTGGTCCAGTTAACAGAACCTAACACAAGCCCAGGACCAGACAAGGCCCAAAGTGGCCTGTGTTAAGGTAAAACAAAATCTGCAATCTGTCAGTAGCAATGGCAACCTCTTACATCCTAAAGTGCAGGGCTGCAAAAGCCACCTTCCCACTGGTACTGCTGGTGCATACGGACTCTCCTCCAAACAAGTGTACACACCAATTACATCAGTGCTTTTCTCAGTAAAACTGCTTACCAGACCTTTTTCCAGTTACAGTCAAACAGTGCAGCCAAAGTGCTAGATGCTATTCCCTCAAACACCTGAGGTTTTCTTTCTCTATCCACATCTGAGTCACACTTTCATTTCAAGGAACAGCAGCTTGTGGTCTTAAGCCTCCGTCCTATCCCGGATGCTAACGTCAAGGAAATGCTTTAGCCCTTCAGCACCGAAATCAAAGTTCAATTTCCACCAGCAATAGTAGCATTACTATAGCCATTACTGGTATAGGTAGTAGTTTATAGCACACAGAGGTGGGCATAAATATATGTATTTAAATATTTTTAATATATTTTTATAAATACACGTAAGCTCAACACTTGGAATATGGTACTAAGTGACAACATATCACACTTTCGACACATTTCAGGCATTTATAAACAGAAAGGAAAGAAAAGTCTAAAATCATAAATCTTAGATTGCCTATTTATTGAAATGCCATATTTTTTCATAGACAGTCTGAATCTTGGATAATCCCTACTGCTTTATAAGTGCCTGTACTTGAAAGTAAGTCCTCTTACAACTTGCAGGGTAAAATAACCCTCAGTAAATCAGAGGAAAGGGGTATTGGTTAGAGATTACAAGGAGGGAGCAGAGGCAGATAACTCCAGGGCAGACTTCCCCTCATATTACCTGTATATACCTAACACCTGCATTGTTGCTAGGTTGCAAGGGCTTTAAATAGGAGAAAGAATCTGGTTTCTGGTTTAAAACAGAAAAATAATGGATTGGTTATGTAACTGAAAAAAACAACATTTCATTACAAGACAGTAAATTCAACAGATAACATGTAGATGGAGATAATAAACCTCTGGTGTAATTTTGAATTTGTTTTGAAACTGTCTTCATCCAGCAGGTGAGAAATAACATAAACCTGCAAATGTCTTACAGCTTATTTAAGAAAAGATCATTAAAAACAAAGTTGTCAAGACTCGAGTAGGAGTACATGATATGTTACAGAGTAATGAGAAGGGTACAGGTGTATGTATTTATGAGTTTATCCATGTTCATTTTTTAATAATTCCTCAGATTTTTCTGTGCCCTTATAGTCTTCTGTTTTGAATTACTGCTAAAACATCACAGGATAAGAGGCTTAAATGCCATTGACCAGATTGCAGTAAGAGTTAGGTTTCTAAATGCCTTTGAAGGTCTCATCTTTATATTCACTCTGCTTCCACGTTCAGGAATGGTAGCTTTGCAATTCTCACAAAATGACTCCGAGGATAAATACAATAAAGATTATTAAGTGATCGAACTACTTGGTAATTGAGACTATGCGGGTACCTTAGACAGGTGAATAAGCACTCGTGTTTGCCTTCAGGGCAATTTGTCAATTTTCAGCTTACATCAGTTTGCCCATAATTAGAGGTGAGAAGGAAACAGGAAAGCAGAAAGTGGGAGGACTTTAGGATCAAAGCTAAGTGACCTTGACAGGAAGGAGGCTTTTATCTCTCCAGAAAGAAGCAGCCTAAGCTGATGACAGTCACAATGCAGTAGAAGTGCATGTGATATTTAAGATACTGGGGTGGAACGTATTGCGAGGCCAAATAAATGCCATTTTTAGGAATGTTTGAAATTTAGTTAAATGCATCCTTTGTTGCAAAAGCATGGATTTCTCTCGTGCCGCCAGTAAATATTTGGTCACTTTGTGTGGAATTTAAGCTCCATTAAAATCAGGGTAATAGAAATTTTGCCAGTGAAAAAATTAGCAACAATTGAAAGAAGCAATAGTAGAACTAAAAAACATTTATTTAAAAAAGTTAAAAATAGGATTGACACACTGGCTCTAGTGACACGAAACTCTCATCAGTTTCAACAAGAACAAGGCTGGTTGATTCTATCTAGCAGTTTCTATAAGAGAGCAGGAGAAGGTTTTGTTTAGGAAAATGCTTACAACCTACAGAGAAGTCTTTCCAATATGGAAGAATAGCAGATTTACTTTTTTCTGACGTAAAGAGCAGTGTCTAAAACCTCAGTTGGTCATTTCATTTCTTAGTGGAAAGGCTTTTCTTGAGCATTAACTGCTCAGGGGAATACCTTTTAGATGAAAAGGATTTTCTGCAATAAGAGGGAAGTCTCTCTTGTCCAAATTAGTATCTCTTTGGTTTTTTTTTTAAACAGAGACATCTGTTTACAGGCATGAAAACACAAATTATGCAGAAATAGTTTCTTTTAATTCTGCTCCTCCCAAACCATTTATCCAGTGTTTTTGATCTTTGCTATCAATCCTGGCAACTCCATGGAATTAATTTAGAATCAAAACCAAAACTCCACTGAGCAAAAAAGGCCAATTTTGCAGTCTTCAGTGGTTTGCAGAGTAATATTCTGCTGAATCATGGACCAAGAACAACCAATCGCATCATGTGCTTTGTATTTTTAGGATTAGCTCCTTCAGTTGTCTAAAACATAAGAGCAGAGCCATCCTAGAAGCTTCTAATCCCCAATTTGCCGCATATGATGATTATATAGTTATTTAGAATTAACAATATATTTAAGAGCTGCAGCGTGATTCCCGCTCCCTTCCATGGGAAGCAGTAGCAAAGAGTCCATCTGGAACAGATTTTTAAAATAAAACACCATATTCAAGTCTCCATTAGACAAGGAGAAAACTTCAGCAATTCTATTAGACACCCCACTTCACAAAAATATAAATTCTGTTTACATCCCTATGAGATTCCACATATAACTGCAAAGAATTTAATAATACTATGAACACCAATTGTTTTAAATCAGACTGGAGTTTTTTCCAAATTATTTTTTTTTTTTTTTTAACTCCTAAGAAGTACATTTACAGGGAAGAGATCACATACCACTGAAAGCACTGAAAGGAACTTTCTTACTGGTTTCAATGGCCGGAGGAGCATGCTTTAATCATACAAGCATGTATGGTATTTGATGTTCACAGTGTATGTATGCAAATCTTTGTGAACCAAGAGGAAAAAAAAATAAAAATCATGTGATTCAAATTTTCTCAATATTCCTAATTAAACAACTCATTAAGGTTTTTCAAAGAACTAGTGACATAAGTGGCATTATTAAATACTTCAGAAGCTATTCAGTCACAAGTAACATTATTCTTTTATACATTTTCATATTCTGAGAAACATAAAATTACTAGCAAAAACATATTAAAAGCCCCTATTCAAAGAAGAAAGCCACCTCTCAGATTAGTGATTTGAAAAGCAAGTATGCATGTTTCCTATTCAAGAAACTTCAAGAGTTTCAGAAACATCACTCACTGTTCACAAAACCTCAGTTAAGTAATGAGTCATTGTGGCTGGAAATATACACTGAAGTGGTAAAGTTTATTCCCTCACCTGAAGTTGCAGGCAGAGCATAGATGTTTCTGGAGTGCAGCAATGATGAATAAATATCAACCTGCCTGGACAAGAATCTCTTAATGGTCAGACTGCTAGAACATCCCTACCACCTTGGTAGGGTGGTATTTATTCACTGCAAGCATGTCTTATTGCCATTTTAATAGTCATTATCCAGTCCTAGTAACTGTGAAGTCATTTGGAAATGGCTCAGTCCCTCTCACTGCTGCAGGTTTTGTTAATGCAAACCACGAGAATAGCCCAGGAGGACTTGCCACAGTTATTTCCACTCTCTGTTATCCAGTTCACCGCTGGATTTGGAGGTCTGAAACTGACACCCTTTTGATCAGCTGAGGGCAATGGAGGCCATTGCAATCTAGCCCTGCTTGAGAAGATCTCTGGGATCCTTAATAGGATCCCATGTAGGATCAAGAGAACTGAGAAGGGAGGCAGCAGATCTGCATTAGCTCTCCTGTCTTTTCCTACAGCTTCTTAAGCTGTGCAGTTAATAGGGGTAACATTAAGAGGCTTTTAAAGCAGCTATAGCATTTTAGCATAGCCAGTTCCTATCATGATCAAAGAAACGATAGACTCTTTCATCAAAAAAGAGACATGACCTACTAATCTGCAGTTCTTTTAATAGCACATTTGTAATGAAATGAGTCTTAATGGGTACCTCTCTATTTTACAGTTGATTGCTCCTGTTGGAGTGTATTTGCACAAATGGAGTTCACTTGCCCACAATAAGCTGAGCATTGCAGGCATTTCTGATTTGGTAGCACTCTGCATCCATTTCACAGTGGTAAATGGCCGTGAAAGCCTATGAGAAATAAGAAAGCTCTCGGTGATCAAATGCAAAGCCAGAGTTTAGCTGTTTCTGCCTACCCTGGGTCCAGTTCCTTATGTCCCACCTAGTGATTGTTTTCGCCTAACTTCAGAGTGGGAAATTAGCATATGTTTCTGTCAAAAAGTAAGGAAAAATATAGTGAGCACTGCACCTCTAGCAGAGGGAAAGGAGCAAGCAGCAGCTGGTGAATGGAAAACTGCCTAAGACAGACACCTGCTTTGCTCTGCCCTGGGTGAAATGGGGCACGCTGGCAACACGGGAGGAGAGTCCCTGGACAGGGGAACTACAAAAGGCAGGCAGAATCAGTAAGGGTTGCTAAAACAAACAAATAAACAAAAGATAATAGCCATCACATGTAGGATTGTGACTATCCTAAAAAAAAAAGCGAAGTTACAGACAGTTGTAAATAAAAAACAGAAAAAAAGCTCTCTCTGTTGTACATAAGAAGAGCGCATAAGCACTAATATGCCTTTAATTAGAATCAGATGCACTCTGCTTACCTGTTTGCCCTCAGTTGTACCATTTGCTATAACAATTCTGTTATCTCAGTCTGTGGGTTTCTTCCGCAGGAAATAAATCGGGATTTTAGCAATTAATATCATGTTTGACAATAATATGTGCCCACAGCACAACCAAAATATTCCTGTCAAAGAATTTTCTTTTACTTGTGTCTGTTATTGAACTGCTTAATTAGTACTGTCAAAAATAGTCAGTCTTTGATGGGAAGATATGCTGGTGCCTGTTGAAAAAGAGACCTTTCCTCCTCCTCTCTTTTGTTCCTGGCCATGCACGGGACAGTACAGCCTCTGCCTCCACTGTCACACTGCAGTACTTGAGGGAGAACTGCAACGCCACTGAAGCAGCTGCAAGCCCAGATTTTTCTTGGGTGTTTGGAGAGTATCACTGACACCTTGGCTTGGACTAATTACAGATCAGCACAGAAAGGATTTGTTGTCTATGGGTCTGTCTCATTTATAGGAGCTTGTGGATAGTTTTCCTGTGATGGCACAGAAGTAGGTGCCTAATAAATAGTGGCCTGTTCTGCTTTTTCAATGCACACTCAGCTTATCTCACCTCCATTAAAAAAACAAACAAACACCAACACAATTTTGAGGGAGAAGCTGATCAGGTTTGTTTTTTTTCTTGACTTTGTCTAAATATTTGAAATGGTTTCCTTACTAGAAATTTTTGGGTGGTGGCATCTCATACCTTTCTCAGAATGGAGTCATGTTTAAAATAACTCTATCTTCACTTTACAATGAAAAGCCTGAAGTGTCAATGATCACTTCTAAAAACTTGCCTAGGAGACTTTCAAGAACTAGAGTTTAAAAAGAAACAGAAGAACAGGTATTCAAACCATGTTGCTTTTTCAGTGGAGAGACAAAATACTTTAACTGTGGCACTTCAAGTCACCAAAGAACCTTTCACTTTCTATTAACTAGGTAGGGAGGCTAGGCTCCTTTTCAGACATCAGATTTCCATGCATAAGGTAGATGAATTTCTTTTTGATGACACATCTACTTTGAAGAACCTGATAGTTCCTTATTCTAAAATAAATAAATAAGGTAGGGAAAACACCAACCTTATAAAAGCATCTGCAAGTTCCATAGTATCGTATTGCACATCTGAAAACAACAGTAACATTCACAACAGGACAATGCTGCTGCAGACTTCCATCAAGTGCTGCAACAAGGAATAAGGTTTTCCTACAGCATTTTCATGGCTTCAGAGATGCTTTTTGTACTGTTTTGGCTATGATTCCATGCACATTTCTGCCATTAAGGTATTGATTAGGAATAAAAGACCCGTGTACTGCATATGAACACCAGTAGGATTGCTACCTATTTGTTTTTCCACTAAATGCAGTTGTTTGCTTAACTGCTTTAGTCTCCTGTCCATGAAGGAATGGACTAATACTGTAAATTACCTTAAGTTCTGTTAAGCAAACAAACTAAGAAAGTTTGCTGATGATACCAAATTAGGAGGGCTGGCTGACACTCCAGAGGGGTGTGCTGCCATCCAGTGTGACCTGAACAGGCTGGAGAGCTAGGCAGAGAAGGATCTAATGAGGTTCAACAAGGACAAAAGTAGGGTCCTGCACCTGGGGAGGAAGAACCCCAGGCACCAATACAGGATTTTCTGAGAAGCACTACTGAGGAGAAGGATCTGGGAGTCCTGTTAGATAGCACCAGCAATGTGCCCTTGTTGCCAAGAGGGCCAATGGAATCCTGGACTGTGTGGCTAATAGGTCAAGGGAGGTCATTCTCCCCCTCTACTCGTCACTGGTGAGGCCACAACTGGAATACTGCATCCAGTTCTGGGCTCCCCAGTTCAAGAGGGACAGGGACCCACTGGAGAGAGTCCAGCAAAGGGCAGCGAAGATGATTAAGGGATTGGAGTATTTCCCTTATGAATGAGGAAAGGCTCAAGGAGCTGGGACTCTTTAGCCTGGAGAAGCGAAGGCTGAGGGGACACTTTATTTATGTTTATAAGTATCTAAAGGGTGGGTTGAAGGATGACAGAGCCAGACTCTTTTCAGTGGTTGCCAGTGATAGGACAAGGGGCAAAGGGCTCAAGCTGGAACATAGGAAGTTCCACTCAAATATGAGGAAAAACTTCTTTATCGTGAATGTGACAGAGCACTGGAACAGGTTCCCAGGGGGGTCATAGAGTCCCCTTTTCTGGAGATCTTCAAGACCCACCTGGATGCAGTCCTGAGTGATGAGCTCTAGGTGTTCCTGCTTTAGCAGGAGAGTTGTACTAGATGATCTCTAGAGGTCCCTTCCAACCCTGACAATTCCATGATTCTGTTACCTAGTAGTCACATACCTATTCCCCTGTTTTAGATTATGACACAGCCTTAGCAAAATGCTTCCTGTGCAGGGAGACAAGGCCTCTCCCCACATCCCTTTTTGCAAAAGGCAGAAGATGCTCAAAGTCTTTTGCAAGACCAGCTCCTCCCTTCTGTTAATGCCACACAGAGGTAGCTCACAAAGAGGACAGAATCAGAGCTGGGTCCATCCTACTTCCTCCATACAGCTGCTTACAGAGGTGATGCCTACATAAGGCTGCTGCTCTGGCAGCAGTTACTGCTCTTGCCTGCTCACACAGGGAACATCATATCCTTTCCCAGGGGCTACAGCTACAGTGTCCACAAACCCTCCAACATATACCAACATCCAGCCAGCATGTGCAGCAAAGGCAAACATGGTAGTAACAGCACAGATATTATGCCTTGAACTGGCACACCATCAGAAAGGAAGAAAAATAACCTTCTGATTAAAATGCTTCCGTATGCCTCTGGAAATTTAAGTCCAGGCACCAGACCAGCCACAGATATTCCTGAGAGACCACTGGAAAGTCACTTAATGCAACCATACAACAGAAACAAGGTTTTCTTTTCTGTGCCATTCCTCTATTTTGTGTGTTGAGACAGTCTATGCACCGTGGATAAAAGATAGGCTCCCAGTGTGGCTAAATACAGAGACTTAGAGTGGGCATGTCTGCAACAAGTTGACACTAAGGCTCTTTTCAAATACCAGGTGAAGAAACACAAAAATATCTGAGAGCAGACAAACAACATAATCAATTCACTCACTAGCTACTCAACAAAGTCATACAATCATCTTTTGCCACCACTATTCACACACTAAAGAAGAAGTGTATACTTCTCACTTTCCCTCTTTTGTCAGCGTGTGCTTTTGTGAAGCCTGGTGTTCATGTACATTCCCGTCCACTAAGGTTAAAGCAGTTGTGTTGGTCAAAAGGGCCAAGTTGATAGATCCCAATGCAGGATAGAGGTAGTAGTTATCTTAACATTTCTGCTGCATTTACTTATTTTTATAGCTCTGGACTTTTTTTCCTGCTGAGAGCACCGAATAATAAAATGACTTTGAAAGACACTATAATCAACCACTGTTGGCTGCAATTACATTGTGTATTTGATGTCTGTAGAAAGTACCTCTAGTTTAAAACCACAAATCTTTGAGTTTGAATTCTCTCTTGGCTATGTTCTGTTGTGGGTTGTTTTTTTTTATTTCAGAGGTGTATTTACAGGAGTGGTCACTAGAGCATATGGGTTTATATAACAAAGATATCAAAAAAATGAACATTAGACGAGTAAAATTTCATCCTTTTCATCTTCAGCTATCTTTACACTGAAAATCTGACATTTTTTTCTGTTTATGATTGATATTTACAAATGAATGCCTCATGGACAACAAATGAAAAGGGCATTTGGATTTCAGAGCTATAAAAGCTAATTCACACTTGGGGAAACTATTAGATGGAGACTTTCAGATCTGACTGGTCATCAGAGAGACATAATTGTAAAGTAAGCTCAAACTCAACAACTGCTTTTTAAGTCCAAGTCAATTATAGACAAGTGTGCAATATTACAGCTTCTAAGCACATGAAACTTAGCGATTACTGAAAATATCTAATAAGGAATTCTTAGATATATATGAAAGTGTATCAATATGATACATTAAAATATATGAATGTGACACTGAAGAAAAGTGAATATGACAAATTTGGAAGCCTCTGTTTTTTTTGAGGTTAGCTGGAACAATTTCTTTTCTTTGTGTAGCTACTGCTATTTTAGTCTTTCCCCCCTATGATAAGAAAGTAATTTTTGTGCAGATTTTCCTTACAGTCTTAATCCTTTCCTTGCAGTCTTGCCTGCAGGGTAGCAGACCCACATATTTCTCATTTGTGAGGGCAGCCTCAATAGCCTAGGGCCCTGGCTTCTCTGGGTCATTCAAGTTCTCTTAGGGGCTTCAACATCGCTTCTTTAGAATAGCTTTGCAACGAGGTAAAACCCAAGAAAATAATCACCAGATTCTTACCTGTCATGCCTCAATTCCATGCCAGAGACTGTAGCACCTTATACAGCAAACACAATACTCACTATTACCCTACTCCCCTAATAACGATTCTCCACTTTTTATTCCTCAAGCTTTGACAATGAAGTGTTAATGACTTTCTCTCAGGCTTAAACACTTGCACCTGATGTTTGAGCTAAGGGAAGGTCCTTCCAGCAGGATCATGTGAGTATGAAGAGTATGTCTCACCACATGGTCTTGCACAGGGAAATTGTGAAGCTGAACCTGCAGTCAGCCCAGTTACTGTGGCTGGCAGTTTGCTCTGTAGAACTGTTTGGGATTTAAGCGGGGTCAGTTTGCCTGACAAACTCAATTCGTGCTGGCTGGGTAAGCTTCTAGAAGATATGGTAACAAAATATTTCAAGTGCATCCCCACATCTTCTACAAACTTAAATATAAATTAAAACTTACAGGGCAGAACATTCCTTTTCCAAAGGCAGCGGTAGACACTTCACATAATAGAGCAGTTGAGGAAGCCAGGGACTAGTCTGAATCTTTCCACCAGCTACCATAAATCAGACCTGATTTTGGGGCAGTAAAGGTATATATCCTGGTGCATTCACAGTGTAATCTGCTAGAATGAAAGAACAGGGTCTATTCTCTGCATTTGTGCATTTTTCTCCAAGATCCTAGGCAATTGCCATGAGGATGGATGTAGTTTTTTGTGTCACCTAAGCAAAAAAAAATCTAAACAAACAAACAAAACAAAACAAAAAAAAAAAACCCCAACCAACCCAAACCCTAAAACTAACTATTCCTGTTAGCTGAATTTTCAGATCCATATTACACTCACCCAAGGTATATCAGTATAATTTCCCATGCTCAGTTTCCTAAATTACTATGCCACATCATTATTAACTTTCACCTCTTCATTCATGCTCAGTGTAAGAATAACAGTACATTATCAATTCTTGAAAATACAATTAATGTTCATTCCCATGTACTAATGGACCTTAATCCTAATGTGTGAAGCTTTGTACCCAGCCCTCAAACAATGAAACTGTACCTAGATGATTAGGGAATGAAAGATCTATTATACTGGCACTTCTGCTTGAATAAAGGCTATGTCAGAAACTTTGGAGACACTGATGGTTGTTGGTGTATTTAGAGGCTATTTAAAATAATAATCAGCAGCTCATAACAGCCAAGAGGTATGAATACATACAGAAATGTAATTGAATGCATGGGATCTGAAAAGAAATTATGCTTACGTCTGAAGTCTAGGACACTTTATAAAGCATATTCCTTTCAGAGTCTACAGAGGGGGGAAGTACTATGGTGCTGAACAGAAAGGAATGAAGTCAAAATGTTTTCCCTTTCCTTGCTGATCTGTCTCATAGGAAGGCTCTTTGCTAGTCTGGTTTATTTGACCACCAACAGGGAAGAGCACCACAACCCATAGTGCTGAGTGGGAGCAGAAGTGGAACCTCTTTGAGGTTCTTCATGTCAAGAACCTGCACCTGATGCACGTCACTGTACCAGTACCGCATCACCAGTGGCAGAGCTTCCTGATTCATAGGAGTGACTCCAATGGACATATTTCCTCTTTGATTTATAGTTGAAATAATTAAGTATTTCTCTGGAGAGGTGCAAATTTGCACTGAATTCTCACATTGGTGGCATTAAGACATTACCTACATTAAGAAGATACTGGGAGAAAGGGTGAATAGGAGAGTTGACTATGAATATCATCACCTAGGAGAAATAATTTTCAAGTTGATATTCATAGTGATTAAGCAATTGTCTGAGGTTTTGATCCTTCAAAGAGGTGTGAACATAAACTTTAAATCTGTGACTTGTCACACGGAAGACAGTTCTGTGACTGCAAGTGACATTGCTTTTATGTTAACAATCATCATATCTAAAGTTAGACTGGGATTTTTTTTTAAACTTGGGTATGCAGATTCCTTCTTCTCCCATAAAAAACCCGGATTTGCTATATATTTGAGCTGACAGAGCTAAGTCTGTTGTCTGAGGCTTTTTTTCAGTAAAATCGTTTTTCATTCTTGACAGTTGATTAACACAGCGAGTTCCCCAACCACCTGACCGGTTGATGGTTGAGAGAAATGCCATGTTTAACGCTCTTCTTTTGTCTTATTGCCTGTCTTTTTATGATGTTAAGAAAACAAAGACATTTTAGCTCCTATCCCAAGGTCCCATCAGTTATATTTGCATATCTCCATTTAAAGAAAATAAAATATCCCTGGTGAATGACTTGTTTTCAAAATAAAGAGAGGAGATTGCATGAGAAACACTTTACATTGCAGAGACCTCTCTGAAGCATGATACACTGAGACTGGAGCACAAAATGGCATTTAAGAGCCTCAAGAGCTCAGTCTTTACTAAAGGCTCAGCTCAGAGCATAGTGCTCCTGTCCTTTTTATTCACTCACCTTCATTTATCACTGTGACCTGTAAAACAATTATCAGCACCTACAGGGCAAAGACACCCTGGTCTTCAGTTGGTACTTACCCCAATTGCACACTTAAGCTGAGGTCTGTGAAGGTGTATCTTCCCTCTTGCCACTCACAGGAAAGCTTCTGGGGCTTAGCTGCTCTGCTGCTTCCTAAAGACTACCCAGTCAAGAAGGACATTATAGGATCATGCCCTTACTTCGGCATTTTGGACATGTCTCTGCAGAGAAAAAAGCTATATTTCACAACTAGGATATCATTCTCGTGAGCTGCATTTCAGCATGAGCCACTATAAAACCTCTCCCATGACATCAGAGCTATGAAATATAGCTGACTTCCAGTGAATAAAATCCCCCCGCAGGAATAATTGTTTCCTGGCAATTGGCATTTGAAGGGCTGATCCTTTAAAAGGCTGGCACGAATCCTGTCCAGGTAGTGCTGCTCCAGGCAGCAGGGCTCAGGAAACATCTCAGGCGGGAGCAGAGATATGGAGCCCCACTGTGGGACTTGGCCGTAGGGGTAATGAGACGAGCACTGGGGGAGCCCATCAAGTGATCATTTTCACTCCCTCACGCCTCAGCAATCCACACAGACGGCACTAATAGCAAAATAATAGCTTCCCTTGTGTGCTGGGCTCCCTACCTCGGGCCCTGCCTCCCCAGCAAGGCGAGCCACGTGGGCACAGCCAGAAGGACCCTCTCTCATCCATCTTTTCGCATCTGCACTCCAAGCACAGGTTGTGATGGGCCCTGCTGTTCCGTGGCAGCCTGCAAGGGCTGCCGCTGCCCGGGGCACTAATTACTCACCTGGGCAGGCCGTGGGTTCCCTGCAAAGTAACCTGTCAAGAAAATGGAAGTCAAAAATATTGCGAGAGACATAATCTCCTCTTTCATATCCCATCAGGGAAGATGCCCATCAGGGTTAGAGGAGTGGATATTGGCAGAGCCGAAAAAGACAAGACCCTACACTGGTTAGAAGGGTACAGGAGGAGAATAAGAGAGACTATAATCATAGAATCATCTGGGCCGGAAGGGACCTTCAAAGGTCATCTAGTCTGACCCCCCTGCAGTCACAGGGACACCTCCAACTAGATCAGGTTGCCCAGGGCCTTGTTGAGCCTCACCTTGAATGTCTCCAGGGAAGGGGCCTCAACCACCTCCCTGGGCAACCTGTTCCAGTGCTCCACCACCCTCATAGTAAAGAACTTTTTCCTAATGTCTAATCTAAATCTGCTCTTCTCCAGTTTATACCTGTTAGCCCTTGTTCTGTCATTGACAGCCTTTGTGAACAGACTCTCACCAGCTTTCCTGTAGGTCCCCCCTACTGGGAGAGAGTTAAAACCACCTCAGTTCTCCCCAGCCTGCTGCCTGAATCTGCCCATGTACCCCCTTTATTTGCCGGCATCCCATGAAAACTGCACTGGAGGCAATTGCAGAACACATCCTGAAGCTTGGTCATGCTGCCTTTTTCTGTTCCTCCTCTGTGAAGGTAACCTTGTGGTGGGCAGCAGGTCTGTTGTTGCTGTTACATCTGTGTGTGGGTGGGTGTGCATACGTGCTTACATATGTGTGAGTATGTATATGCCTCGTGTGCCTGTGTCTATCTCACTGGACCCAAAACCTTACATGGACACAGCTCTTGTGACCTGCAGGACGGAGTTATTTTTACCCACGGAAGGTTCACTGGCATTAACGAGAGCTAACAAGAAGCCATCCCCCTTTTCCCGAGGAAACTACAGTGCTTCAGAATTAATTGTGCTGTTTCCATTCTTCCTCGAAATGCTAAAAAACTGACTCCTTCTCACCCAGATGTTATCTTTTTACAGTATTTTAACTTGTGAAGCAGTAAAACAATGCTTGAACAGCCCTGTTCCATTACCTACTATCCATCTAAAAGCTAAGTGGTATTTCTTTATAGAAAATGATTTACTAAGAAGAACTGTAAGAGACTGGAGGTTGTTTTAAAAAAATTATTACTAAGAGCAACAACAGAAGAGTGGCTAACCTGAGGCATTGTAAATGCTTTAACTCCATCAGTGTAGCTCAAAGACTAAATTTTGCCTGATTTACACCTTTAAAATAACAAACACATATAATATAGGAAAAAAAATTCCCCTTAGTATAGAATATGATTCAAGTAGGATTGTGTGAAAAGTTTATAAAATAAAACAAAAAATTTGCATTTCAACGTGGTATAGTAAGACCGTCATTCACGTTCTTTATTTATAAATATTGAGAACTGCTCTTGAATTTTGAGCTGGTTCAGAATGATTTATGGTTTTATGATTAGGATATTGAAAAATGTTACTTTTCCATTTGTGAAATGAAATGAAAATTAATCAAATGATCCTTCTCTAAGAACATGGATCTGTTTGGACTAAACACTTTGACAAAGTGTTTATGAAAAACACATGTTGTGGAAGGTTTCTGTCAACTAATTCTTATTTCTTCAGATTAGAAAATGTTCCAAGGCAGTTTATTAGGTATTTTGCATGATTTGTTACACATTATATCATTTCTTCCTCCTGAATAGAAACTTTCAACTCCTTTAAAAACAGAAGAACTGCACACTACACTATGGTATTATATGTATGGCTTTTTTTTTTTGTCATGAGAATCATCCATTCTTCAGAGATAGGAATCATTTTCATCATTTATTCTGAAGGCGTACAGATATTTAGTATTAATAATAGTAGGAAGGAGTAGCTAGTACAACCCTACAGGTGGAGATGAACTAGCTGAATTTTTTTATTTTTAGAAGTTAATAATCAAAGTATTTATGTATACTATGTTTTTAAAGATCCAAAACTCAGTACAAAGCTTTGGCACTTAAGCAACTCAGGAAACCAAAATGTCCACTTAGCTTCCTACACAGTATCAAACACGTCCAGTATGTGGGAGATACTGGCAAATATGCACATTTATTTCACTAACCTGTTTTCCTGACCCTTCCCAAATGAAGTCAAAGGCAAAACTCCTTAAATGTGAGGGAAAAATCTTGGCGTTATATAAGTCCAGTCTCTTCAGCCCATAACTATAGCAACAGAATACCTCCTGGGAAGACAGTGTGCGCTCTTGCTAGACCTTCTTCGATGTAATAAGGTAACCTCATCAAGATCCCCAGTCAAAACCTAATCAGTTACATCCCAAAGTCCAGTCAGTAAAAAGAGGCCTGGTTTGCCTTGGTCAATGAATGGAAGTAAATGGAGTTAAAGGAAAAAAACCCCAAAACACAAACATCAGGACTCTTTCCTCCTACTCAGTATAGTAGCGTGTATATATATATGTGTGTGTGTGTATATATATATGTATATATATACTCAGTATATTCAGCATATTTGAAGGACCACTTGCAGTGTTTTGAACATGAAACATCCCAGCTTTTCAACAATCACTAAGACTCTTCTATTCTTTGGACTTATTTGCTGTATTGACGAATATTAAGTATCTTTGAAAATGCTTAAAAAGTTGTTATTTTTCTTTTCAGAGATCCTTTGAGACTGCAAAGACTATTTAAAAAAGGAAGACGGCATGAGACTGGATTCAGTGCAGTAAAGTAGGTTAGTTTGAGGACAAGAAAAAAAAGTAATTATTTAGACCTTCTTGTATTGCCGTGATGAGAACTTATCATTGCTTCTGGTTGCTGTTTTGGGCTGGTCAGCCCCACCAAAGTTTCTTAACTCCGTTATCCAAAAGGACTAGTAGCTTTCCAGAAAAGGAAAAGGTTTTGGTATTGTCTGGAAACAGCAGGCGAGACCTCCATCGTTCCAAAAGGAGCTGGATGTGGAATCAGTTCTTTCTATTGGAGGAATACACAGGAACTGACTACCAATATGTTGGCAAGGTAAGATTCTTTCCTATGCATCTGTGTTTTGATTTTAGAAATACTAGAAAGCCAACAATAGCAAATAGGTAAGAAAACCTGCAGAATAACTGCTACAACTTTCAGTTCTCCTTCTTGTCTTCCCGGCTTCCGCTGAGGAGTAATTAAGTGGAAGGTTTAATACACTTCAGCTTCAAATTGTGATCGACAACAGGAAGTTCCTCATTTAACCAACAAGTCCCATGGCCAATGATGCAAAATTATGTTAAATATTTTCCTTTTAGATTTTGTCTGGAAATGATGCAGCTTAACCATAGGGTTGTCTAGGCAAGAGTTTTAGCTTTAAAATGTAATCTGCATTTTCCCTCATGATTGTTAATTTTACTAGAGTCAAACTACATAAACCAGAAGAGTTTTTGGTCCAAAATGTTTAGGATTCACAGTACCTATATTTTGGTGAGGATTCTCTCTATCTAGCAAAAGACAACCGTTTCCCTTTTTATTCCCCGCTGCACACAACAATGCTGTGGCCATTTTCTGATGAGATTCTGTGGTGCCACTTAAGACTCTGTGACATTACCTTAATACCACAAATCATACTATTACGAAGAGTTGAAGGAGTGTGCTTATATACTAAGAAGCAACAGGCAGCTGAAAATTTCTAAATTCAGAGCATGCTGACAGTTAGAAAAGGGTCCGTAAAAAATAATAATAATTTAAAAAAATAAATCACAGCTTAGGTTGGAGAATGTCCACCTCCCTGAGCAGCATACCCTCACATAGGTAACAACCTTTCTGTGAACTGTAGAGCTATTGTACATATGGTAAGTCTAGAGAGAGTCTACACTGCCCAAGATGCCATAGTCAGTAGAAGGCTTTCTTGCAGAATGCAGAAATTATGCTATCGATGATGATATTCAAAGTAGAAACAATACGGCTTATTTTTCCAAACTAAAATGGGACTGTGTCTGATCTGGTTTGATCTCTCAAGCCTCTTAACAAAGGCTACAGATCACAGCGGTTTGACGTTTTATCTCCCTCTGCAAGGTTCTGAGCACTCCCATGAGAGATGGTGGCTGCTTTTCTTGCCTGCCAATCAGCTGTCAGTCAAAGCTGGATGCAACACTCCTTTCCTGCTAAATGGCTGCAAGGCATGATTCAAATGAAGAGCGACTCGGCTGGTGTAATACTCATAGAGCTCTGACCAGGATAATCAGCATTCATGAAGGGTACCATGGAGCCCAATCTACAGGAAAAAGCCAAAGGCAGAGAGTCCTCTGAGAGGAGAAGTAGAGAGGGAAAATAAGAGGGTGAGAAAAAAAGCCAGAAGAGAGTAAGAGGGAAGAACTAGAAAGACAGAGGTGAATGCAAAGGAAACTTTACAAAGAGAAATCAAGATAGAGGAGAGGAAAGAGACATCAAATGGGGGTAGAGGATAGGAGTCGAGAGGAAAAGGTTACCTAAGGAGACCATAAAAACAGAAGATGAGACAGTGAAGGGAAAAAAAAATAAAACACCAAGAAAACACAAACCAACAAGGTAAGAAATATGGAATCCTGAGAGAAAAAAAATGAAAACAAAAGACAGAGCAGTCCTTCACACACTCTCCTGCTTCACACTCTACTTAGGGGAGGCCAGGGTAATGGGAATCTCTCTCTCCAAATATAAATGACATGCTTGTCATGTTCACTGTGAATTTTGACATTATACCTGCTCAGCATTAAGTCCCCCATTCTCTCCACTGCAGAATTTGAGTAGAAGCTATTGTCTTCAGAGGAATTGATGGGGGAGTGAACATTCCTACAGGACAATTTTCCTGAGAGACAGTTCAAAAATGGTCTAGTTGGGTCAGAAAACAAAGAAAGTTTGAACTGAAGTCACTGAAAGAGAAAAAAAAACATGGTTGGGTGGATCCTGTTGTTCTCCTGTTTATTGGTACTTTAATACACTTATAAAGCATACAAATGACACATAAAGTATAAATGTCATTGATTCTGTGTCCCTGGGCTGTTCACAAGTGGCCTTTCACACGCCTTTCAAATGCCAGAACTGCTCACACCCTTGTAATTGAACAATTAGCCAAGAGGCATGGAAGAGAAGCCATTTATGATTAGAGAAAGTTGAGTATTGGTGTGAGGATAAATGGTAGAAACAGCTGAATGTCTCCAAATTGAGGTAACCAGGCAATTTAACTGAGCAATTAAACTTGATTGGTGTGAGCAAATGAGGATAATGAACATGTTTATGAAGCATATTTTTTTCTCAGAAGACTAAATGTTAACCTTAAGCATGAACTGAAAATGGTAAGAATATTTTATTATAATCTTTTTATTATCTTATATCGTAAATAAATATGAACAGAAGACTAATTTAGAACAATATGTATGTAAAGGGGAATTTTGCTTATGCCTTGCTGTATAAGCAGCCAAACCTGGATCTTCTGAGGTTCTGTGTTTAGCAATTAAAACCGGTAGGCATTAAAATCATAATTATAAAAAAAGTTATTCCATATAAACTACAAGAAAAAAAAAGTATGTTACTCAGGCTGGCTTTACTTTTGTCTTTTTTATTTGTTTTACTTTTGTCTTTTTTGTTTGTTAACATCTGTTTAATTTAAACATCTATGTCAAAATTTGAGATTTAAGAAGATACAATGAAAGATTCTAAGAAACAGCATTATTTCTATAAAGTGCCCAAATTACAATTGTAAGATCCTGTAACAATTTATACTACAAAGCCCACATTTATATCATAATAGTTTTAGAGAGAAGGGGAAGAAAAGTGAAGGGGAATGCATTCAGGTTGGAGATAGATAATAAAAAAGAAAGGTAATCTCCCTGAAGGCAGAGCTCAAGGCAGGGCTGAAGCACTACCCGAGCCATGGGCCAGAGTACTATCATGCTCCATACCCCATTTACTCTATATCCAGTGAACCCAAATGCTTTCCATCCTTTAGGAGATGATTGTCTAGCCACATGCAAAACGAAGTAGCCCTTTTTTGGAACCTTTTTTGGGTACTCTCAGCTATTAAAAAGTGCTCCCCGGTTTTGTATGCTACACACTTTACTGTCAGCCCAGGTATGATGTTGTATCACACTGGACAAAAACATGTGGCTGCCAACAAGAAGCTCTCAGCCTTACCAATACAAGCTGGTTGTGTGCTGTGGCTCAGACACCAGATCCACCATTTTACTCTGCAGTTCTTGCATTTCTGAATTTTGTTCCTGTATATTCATGAAATAAAACCTTTTTAAAAGAGTAGAAATTCACACCTCCAGGCTTGGTTAGTCTCAGACATAATAAGAAAAGGAACTTGCAGAAAAGTTCTAGACTGGAATTATTCATTGCACTGCTGAGTAACTTGTGAACTACAGCTATTCACTGAAGTGTGATTGATGGGCACAGTGACATTTTAACCTGAAGATATCTTTTCTTCTGGTTCAGAAATTATGGCACTTGGCAGGGACTCAATCCCAAAATAAAATAAAAGGATTACATGAACATCAAAGTAGGGAAGTGCCCAGGACTACTACCTAGCCAAAATCTGCAACATTTGAGTTGGGTTTTAAAAGTGATCTAGTTGTACCTGTAGCTGCTTATTGCAATTTTAAAGGGATGGGGTGAATGTGTCTCTAAATCACGGGTAAACGGTGAAGTGGTAGCGCAGTTGTATACAGAAATATATGCTGCTTTCCTTAGAGGTCTTCAGATATTCCTGGGCAAAAGAATGAAAAAAAAAATCTGCCCTGTTCCAATACTATACTCAAAGGTATAGTTACCATTTGTATGTTACTTGATGTCTTTGCACAGCTGTCCCATTGGCTACATAAAATCTGTTTGCTGGCATCCATCACTGAGTGGTCTTGTCAGAGCACAAACCTACAAATCACTGTTACATAAAGGGGTAGGATACCCCTTTCTTTTAGACTAAAGAAAGATCTGAACAGGTCTTAAATCTTACTCATTAACCCAGAAACAGCTTCTGGCAGCCTTCAGTGGAAAGGAGCAATTTGCTTTCCTGATAACAACAGGCACAAGTAGGGAACAGTTTTGTCACACTCTGTCTGTCTGGCACTAAAAGGAAACTTCCAGACATACTTTTCATTTTTCCTGTGTCTTATTGATGTTTATATAGTTCAAGCAGTGTGCTCGCCTGGAAGCTATCTGATGTTACTACCTGTACAACCCTTCATAAACAATCATCCTCTGCTGACAACCACATTTTTCAAGGAAGATAAAGTCAAAGTCCTGTTGCTATGTGGCTTGGCAAAGTAGAAAGTATGCTATATTACTCTAGCCAAAACCAGAATCCTTCTGTTTGGTGTTGAAAGAATCTCTAAGAAAGATAACTTACCCTCTGTCAGGAATGGTTTAAGATACTGTTGATTCTGCTTTGGAGGAGGAGGGGATGAATTAAATGATATCACAATATAGTTTTGCCTGATTTTACTTCTGGCTATGACTGTTTGAAGGCAAGTGGAACCATCCCTTGCAGTGTATTTCACCGGAAGCAAATCAAACAAAAGGTAAAGTCACTCCAAACCATTGCAAGTAGTGGGACTAAGTCACACACTGAGGCAAAACTATCCAGCTCGGGGATATTTAAACAAGGAAAATTCCTGTTGTGTAATACAGTCCATGCATTTTTAGCATTTGAGGCAGTAATGGGTCACACTACTCCAATGGTTAAAAGGCACCATATCTTAATTGGATGATGTGATAACTATCAGGATAAATATTCACTTTCAGATCTTTAGTACACTAACATCCTGCACTTATCATCAAAATTTTTGTTCCCCCAAAAAACAAGATGTGAAAAGTCATACCAAAATGACTCTTACCATTTGCACTTTAAACAACCTTTATGCAGTTCTATTGGGAAACACTTGATCAATATTTTTTTTTACCTTGTAACTCACATTATGATACAGACCTGATGCCTTCAGTTTCCTGTTCCTAACAGTGACTATTTGTTTACTTTAAAAGGTGCAAAATTAAAAGTTCCACTTGTGATGCCTCATTTTTCAGGTAGTCCACTCAAAAGAGTTTCAGTTTATTTTAGTGCTTAGTATAACATTTCTCTGGGTCTAGATTCTGCACTTTTCTTCCAAGAGAACTGGCAGCTCAAGAGCCAAGCTTTAAGTCTCTGAATGACCTCTCAGTGTTGAACAATTTCTGGGCTTGAAGTGGCTCACAGCAAAATTGAAGACAGCTATCCGTCCCCCCTGGGTTGCATCAGTCAATCTGAGATGCTCTGTGGATTGCAGGACTGCCCACAGTGCCCACAGCCCACATAAGGCTCTGGGTTGGACCTCTGTCTCTGCAAGTTCTCAGCAGTTTTCTTCAACAGCTAAATGTGCACATGAAATTTGACTTTACGCTGTACCTCTCAGAGGACCTCCACATACTTTACCATGCAGACAGAGGAGAACTAAAGTTTTTCACCTTTCTAGATTTAGGATCCCTCCAACATGCCATCTGGGTGAGGGTGCTGTGGTCCTTGGAGAGCACTAACGGTTGTCTGCACCACTTTCTGCAGAGGAACTTCTCTCAGCAGAGCATAGGGCTTTTTTGGGGCCATTTATGGGATTCCTGCCCTTGTTCCTGATAAGAAAGTCACAGGGTTCTTTACATGTACATAAGCTAATTGCAAGGGTACAAAATGACAATGAGCAAGCAGTGTGCTCTTGTGGCCAGGAAGGTCAACAGAATCCTGGGTTGCATAGGGAAGAGAGTGGCTAGTAGGTTGAGGGAAGTCATTCTACCCCTCTACTCAGCACTGGTGAGGCCACAACTGGAATACTGCATCCAGTTCTGGGCTCCCCAGTTCAAGATGGACAGGGAGCTGCTGGAGAGAGTCCAGCAAAGGGCAAC
>BJBW01004832.1:5144-59373 GCA_004320125.1 Scolopax mira
CTGGCTTTTCTAGAGGTGGAAGTACCACTGTGCAAACTAGAGAGGATGCCCTCCAGCAGCTCTCCAACAAGATTAAGGAAATGTCTCTGGTGTCTATCAATCTTAGCACATGTTTTAATGTATTTCAGAATTTGCTCGTGCTTTTTTTTTTGCACTGAACAGTTCTTCCCCATGTTTTGGAGCTCATTCATGGTGTACTAAGCACTCATCTATCACACCTCATGTCTTAGTGAAGATTCATTCTGTGAAGCAGCACACCCATCCTTCCCCGAGGTCTGAAGAATATCCCTGAAACTGTATTTCTCAATGTCTTTCTGATAAGGTCATGGTGTTCAGAAGCTGGTTGCTTACAACATTTATCCTGGAGCTGGTTTACAGTACTCCTAGTCTAGAATTGAGCTATTATCCTGACCAATAAGTCTGGTGGTGGCTAGAAGACCACCTACATTGCAAGGTTACACAGATCTTTCATCACCAGATCCTGGAGATATCAAAAAGTTCCAAGGTTTTCTCACAGCTGAAAAATAGTTCTCCCACCCCTTCCACTCCCCTAGGAGCTGGAGGAAATTTTAAAAAATAAATAAATAAAAAACTGCTTGTCAAACTACTGATAGAAAATCAGTTACTTGAAACTGCTTTGTCTTCATTCATTGAAGACTCTCATCCTACAAGCAAAACATCCAAAAAAACATCCATAGCACAGACTTTTTCAGGGTCCAGCACAGGGAAGATCTGAGCTTTTCACTTTCTTAGGATACAGCAATCCCTCCCCAGCTCCACTCTCGAGCACATGTTTATGGCACAGCAGACCAAAGGTGATACCAGCACATGATCTAGTGTATCAATAGGGAACATACAGCATAGCCCCCCCCTCACCCAGAGCACATAGAGCCCTATGAAGCAGGTTTGTTAATCGGAGGCTCTGGAACCTCTTGAAAAATTAATATTTTCATCAATTTTATGTCTGTCTGTTTATGCACTTCATCCCTGCTATGGTTTTCCAGAAGCTTTGAGGGATATTTGACATGACAAAGATTTGAGTAGGTGTGAGCAGAAATGGAGAGGGAGGAAAACACTGAGGGGTGACTGGGAAGGAGACTGGAGCAGGAGAACTATATTGGGGTGGAGCATGACCAGCATGCTTGAGGTTCCTCTGATACTGAAATCCAGTCGCGTCGCCACCTCTGCCTTTCCTATCTCTGTCTCTGCACTCCTATGCCCTGCTTCTCGTACCTGCAGCATGGTCCACTCTCCACCTGTCCCTGAGGTCTTCTCAGGACCACTTCCTTGCAGTGAGCTTAGTGGAAACCAACCCATGTCTCCACCCCTCCTTGCCCAGGAGAAGCTAGGAGGAGGTTTCAGTTAGCCTTCGTCCAGGTCTGCTTGCGAACAATGAGAATTATGGGACCTGTATCATGGGAAAACAAGCCTGTGCACTTCCCTCACCATTTCAGTGGATTAGAGATTTCACAGGAATCAAACTGGGCCCACAAACTGGTGCATATCTTTAAAGCACGTGGTCCAAGTAAATACTGCATTGTGTCACCTGTAGAACTCATCCAAGTATGGATGGGTGTGTGTGTGTCCAATTCCAAGTGAAACTCCTGGTCACCTTAGTGCTCTAACAGTGCAAGCATGGCTTTAGTGCCTGGCCCAGGCATGGGGAAAGCTGGAGCAGAAAGCCATAGTGACCTCCCACAGCCCATTCCCAATCTGGTAATTAAAAAAGGGTAAGTTACTGCAGTTTACAGAGGCAGCTGAGATGGCCTTCAGCTGGATGAGTTGGGGCAATGGAAAAGATGCCTGCAGCCCCTTTGGTTCATCCTTTAGATGTTCCAGAATGCCTGGAAATCGCTCAGTGACTGTGGGACATGACTCCAAGCATGGGGTGTGTGCATACAGTGCATTAGGTGACCTGGCTCAGGAGTGTACTCATCCACCAGTGAGCATCTGCAACACCTACCGTAGGGGTACTGAAGCTGGCCAGACTGTACTGAAGCTACGCTGGTTATAGCACATCCTTTGCCATGGCCTGAGCCCCTGCTCCTGTCCATGCCCTCATTCCCCAGATTGCAGGGGGACATGCAGGTGATGGTGGGGAAGGGCCAGGTGCTTTTCTCCTTTGCTCACCTTGCCGTTAGACCTCTCCCTTTTGCAGGGGATCTCTGCTGATAGACCTGCTCACCCACGGGAGGGAAGGCTTGCCAGGAGCGCTCTGCTTTTTCTGCAAGCTCAGTTTCTTTGGAATGGGTTGGCTTTTCCCCTGTGCAGCCCCCTCCCTCCCAAACCCCACACCTCCCTTCTCCTGGTTGTTTTTGTTTTTAGAGAGAGCGCTTAGACAGCTGTATTAATCATGCAAGCCCAGCCATGTGTAATGTGCTTTATCAACAGCAGAGCAGACACTGAATGGCAACTGGTTCACAAGCGGGCCCAGTGCAGTGCCTGAGCTGGGTAGATAAACCTCCCGCTTCCCAAACCGACTTACCGTCATGGGTTAGTGAATGGAGAGACTGTTCACTTGGGACAATAACCAGAGGGGAGGCCAATTTGTTAGGCAAATTCTTGAGTGGTTTACACTGGAAATGCAAGTGGGAGGAGGAGGATGAAGGTGAGAATTACTCTTTGGTCATTTTTCTCTCGGGGGTGGGAGGAATTGTTGTGTGCGTGCAAGGATTAAATCAAGACAGCTGTGGCTTTTCTTCATCCTCCTCCTTGCTGCCCTCCACACTTCAGTCCCAGTCTGCCCAGCTGGCAGCTCAACACAGGAAGCAAGGAGAGCAAGAGGAAGAGAGCAAGGATTTAGGAAGATCTGCTGTGCAGAGGGTATAAATTGCCTTCATCGTCTCTAAGGAGGAAGGTTCAGTTGATGGCTTCAGAAAATCATCTCACATACAGATGGTATCAGGCTATGAGTGTCCTCTGGGCTGAGGATATCTGTCTCAGGAGGGTTGTAGCCTGCCCGAGCTCTGCTCTGCAGGGTAATCTGTCCATGCTACACCGCTGACACTATCAGTGTCCCTACTGGACAACTGATTTTCCACAGCAGTTGCTCTTCCATGGGTTTGTTTTTAATCTCTGCCGTGCAGTTGTGTGTTTTCACACACTCGTTTCAACCAACCTCCACTCTCCCACCTGACTACTGTGTCCTGACCTCTGTTTTGCAGGGCTGTTCTGCATGTGGGCAAAGCCACACGTGTGACTAAGCAGACCTTGAAATGCCTTCTCTAACCCAGTGCAGGAGCTTGGCTCAGAGGAATATCTTTCTGGGACTTCCAGTCTCAGTTCCTACCCTCTGCTGCTGCTCTTCTTCACTCGTTGGATTCTCCACAGCATTGCTGCTGGAGAGGGTTATGCAAATATATGCAACCCAGGGCTCATTTTGGAATAAATCAATCTAAATTGAAATTAATTAACAAAAAGTACAGAAACAGATCAAGCAATAAAGCCATTTTCTCTCTTTCCCCCTGTGTCTCTCTTTTTTCTTTAAGAAAGATGGCTTATTTTCTTTATGGGTTTTTTTTTTTTTTTGGGGGGGGGGGGGGGGGGGGGGTGCGAAGAACCAGAACAGTTGTTTGTTTTTCTTAAGCAATCCCAGCAAACAGAAAATATCTGTTGCTATCCAGAAAAACCCATCAAGCGATGCTAGTAGCTGCAGTGTAAATAATTCTTGGCATTTCTATTTTTTCCCTAAGATGCTGTTTCCAGCTACATCCCTACTATGCCTTTTGGAAGGCACTATCATCACCTCTGATTTTATCTGCTTTTAACCACACGCTCAAAATAAGATACAACGTCATCCCTTGCCTGCTGCCTCTAAAATAGCAAGAGACAATTAATTATGACGTTGCTTTCTGCCTTCACCCTGTCCTGTCTTTCCCGTTCCCTTGGCCTGAAACCCCCGCTGACATGGCAGGGATGGACATTGACCCCAAGCAGCAAGAGAAGGTTGGCCTGGTTGAGCATCTACCCTGCAATGGCCACCTCCTTCTGCGCTCACCAAATGGAGGAGAATGAACTCTTTGGAAAATCTTCCAGGAAGCAAGGAGAGAGGTAAATTGTGCTTAACCAAGTCGTCAGGCACATGGCAGAGCACAGGGAGGAGTACAGCTGAACTATGGCCCCTGAATGCCTGAGAATATAGGGAAACACCAGATTTTCACATGGCGCTATGCATGCCCTCCTGTGCTCAGTCCCCATGGCCATTATTTTTCCCTGGTGGTAGTTTCTAGTCAGGATCATGATAGGATGAGATTGGCTATTTTGACCTGTTTGTGCTACAATTCCCCCAGCTCTGCCAATTAGTCTGTTGCAATGGCTGTGAAGGCTTGGTCTTCACTGGACCTTTCCTGGAGCCCAGCTGAGAAAGCACCCTCTGACCTCAGTGAAGAGGACTCCAGAGATAGACTGTTTTTTTAGTTGGGCACACTGTGCTGGGAGGACTGGTTTCTGTGGACTGCTCCCACACGACTGCCTAGTCAGCAGACCCCCATGATGTGTTAACCCTTTACAATCTGTACTCTTGGATATTTTCCCCCATGCTTCTCTCCTTATTCAGATGTTCATCCTTTTGTCAAAGCAGACCCCACTGGCACAAGAACTGCCTTCTCAGCAGGACTGACAGGGCCATGCACTACAGAAAATGAAAAGGGGAGCAGGGATGGGTGGAGGTGACCACTGCAACAAGTGAACTCTCTTCTCCACAGCTAGGACCTCCATGGGGAGGGAAAAGGTCTGAGAGGGTATTAGAAAGAAAGATGTTCTGTTTCACACTCTGGTCATCAGACCCAAATGAACATCTCTTGTCTCCCTTCCCCCAGCTCCCACCCACCTGATGAAGGCATTAGTGACAGAACAAGCTACACAGGCTACAGCTAAATGCAGACGAGCTACAATCTACAGTCGAACAGGGTCATTCTCCGATCAGTGTGCATTTTGGCAGAAAGACAGGACTGCTCATTCTCCATTTCCCTCCCCCTCCACTAATTATGAACACACTATTGCTATAAATCTTTTGTCACCCTGTTGGTGGCCATGACTTTGCCTGATGAGGCCCCAAATACTGGCACACTTGTTACCCCATAGCCAGTCCTGGATGTGCTGCTTTCTGGGAAACATGGCATTCCCCTTGCAGAACTCCCAGGACATTCAAGGTAACCACACTGAGCAAGCCCCTGGTTATTTGGTTGCAAGCCCTCATCACAAAACTTCTGTGAAGAAGACTCATGGGTTTTGACGCCCACAGTCTGGCTAAGCCATTCTATGTGGATACTAGGTGCTAATCAGGAGGGATGGAGTCTATGTTCAAAGGGTTGAGGACAAGGGACAACAGAGGACAGAGATGGAGGAAGTGCCATACTTGCGACAGATCCCTTTGAGATTCAACAGTGATCCCACTTGCTCTGTTTTTGATAGGTGGGGTGTAGAATCAGCAAATTCTCCTTTCCAGAAGAAAACCCTTTTGAAAAACTACCTGATGATGCGGTAAGGCTACCTTTGTGACAGCCAGGTCTTGTGTCATCCCATTATAACATGGTGTTACAATGCAGACAGTAAGATGTGGTGATGTAGCATCATCCCAGAAGACATTTCAGGGCATTTTGAGTACCTGTCAGCAAAATTAGGAGGGCTGGAAAACTTACCAAGGACAATTCAGTTGAGAGCTGAATCAGCTGGGTTCCACCAGCCTTTTAGGAAACTGTCTCATCAAACTAAAGTCCCATGTGCTTAGCTGAATGGGCTGCTTCTGAGTCTCCAGCCTGCTTGAAAGCAAGATGTTTCCCCAGCAGCTAGCTAATGATAGCAATGCTTAGCATGACTACAGTGTTCTTCATCTCAGAACACCTTCCTTTTAAATCAATGCTCAAAACCCCCCAGGGCAGGGAAGTGTTACTGAGGCTTAAGAGAAGTGGAAATTGAGGGAGAAAGAGGAAGGAAACTGTGATTCTGGTCATTGAGGAGAGGCTTATTTGAGAGCTGAGGAGTGCATCTCAGAACATCAACTCACAGGGGGGAAAAGGTCTAACAAGAAAATTTTATGCCTAAGGTGTCTTTGAAGGTGAACAGCAAAGTAAAAGAAAACTTTGAGATAAGTGCCAGTATCTCTGCTGAACACCCACATTGGAGAAGCTGGCAGGGGCTTTCAGAAAACAAATGAGGTTCAGAGTATTTAAATTCTATTTTCTCCCTCTGCAAAATCCTCTTTATGTATCCTGGGTCACTGGAAATATTCTAGCATTTGGCACCACAAATTCATGGAGAGTCCTTACAGAAGTGATGTCACACCAGGATGTCCTTCAAGATGATCTCGGGAGACTGGGGAACAACTTCAAAGACAGAGAGGGAGGTGTTTTAAAGGATTGAACTAAAGCTGTGCAGGATGGCCTTGGCAGCTTGATTAGGAGGGGTATTTGGTATGGAAAACCTGGCCTTGCTCACTTGCAGTTTTTGCTTTATCATTTAGCTTAATGGGCTACTAATTCAAAACCAGCTGTAAACAGAACTGGCTATGAAAAAAATTAACACTGCCTGCCTGTGGAATTTAAGGATATATAATAAAAATAATCATAAAAAGAAAAAGCCCTGGGTTTTCCATCAGACAAAAATATTTGTCATTGAAAATTCTGCTTAAAAAAGAACATCCAAAATTGGAAACCTCCTCAAAACCGTACATCCCAAACAGCCTCAGCAACTTTAATTTCATATCCAAGCACAAGTTTCATTTGCAATACATACGATAATGGTGTTTAATTGGATTTATTTTTCCAGGCTAGGTTCCCAATGGCCTACTTTACTCCTTTTCTCAGCTCCTTGAATGTTATTTACAAATCACTCTCTGGGATTTAATTTTAATGGTAGCTTGATTTCTCCCTTCCCTCCCCCCTCCTTTTTTTGTAGGTACTTTTCTTTAATTGTATTTGTGGATTTGCCTTTTAAATAGGCAATTGTGACTACATCCTGAGCCTGAATAAGTTGCCAAGAGCAGAGCTTGATTTGAAAGAGTAGAGTAGTTAAACGGAGCTGGTGTAACACCCAGCATTTATTGTTCTTTTATGGGAGTACCTGCAGGTGCTTTACTTGGGTAGGTGCCCTTTTGCAAAACAACATGGGTTTGTAATAACACTCTACTCCAAAGCTCTGCACAGGCATTAACTATTTAGGCCTCTGCACATCCCCTGAGTTGAGTGCATCTTCATCATCTGCGGTAAAACAAAGATACTAAGCTGCCCTAGGCCAAGATTTTCTAAGTGAATATGGGGACTGTCTGCCTTATTGTTGATTTAGTTTCAAACAGTGTTTCCAGCTGCTGTTGCCTGCTTTCTGGAAGTGTCCACTCTCTGTGTTTTTTCAAAATCTCAATGTTGCATCCCAACCCCAAGTCTCGTGTGGATGTCGGGGCTGCCCTGCCTGGACCTGAGGCATGCTTGGACAGCACGGAGACAGGAAAAATACTCAGAGCCTGTTTTGCCTTCATACCTTCTTCCCTCGCAATAAAACACCTCACCGAGCACCTCTATTTATGCTCTCTGCCTCAAATGCAGCACTACGTGACTGACAGACTTGTGAGTGCATGACAGAGAAATAAGAAAGCAAAGTGTTTCACCGCGAATCGTTTGCACAACTAGAGTGAAAAAACTTCCTGGTAGCAATTTAATTTTTAGCTTCTTCCTTTTCCCAATGCAAATTCTTAGGTCTGCTTATGCTTTTGATACAAATCACAACATATGGGCAAAGACAGCTTTGGATGAGAATATGTATTAGGAGTAGGTCTGCAGACAAATTGAACTTCTCTGAAGACTGTCCAAACCTGTGTGAGAACACAATGTCATGGCTCAAAGCTTGGCTAAAGGTTGTTGCTGTTTAATGGATTGTTTTTTTGAAAAGGGAGAGGAAAAGGCGAAGGATGAAGAAGGTGAGCAGAAGAGACCAAATGACATGTAGACAAGAAAGGAAAGCTCTTATTTTCCTGCATTTCTGCTGTGAGCTGTTTTGCCCATATCTAACTCTGAGCATTTGTCAGGATGATGGAGAATGACCCGGCTAAAGAGCTACTTCAACATAAAACATATACTGACCTGGAAAAGGATTGGGGAGTGTGGGTAAAACTCGTTCTAAGGGGGGAAAAAAAACAATAAGCAACATGCAGGAGAAAAGGAAAAGCCACTTTTCACACCAAGCAAGCAGCAGATACAAACCTGATGGAGTTGTCCATCACCAAATTAGATGAACTAGATCTCGGATTCATATACAGAGCATTTTGCTAGCAACACACCTAATACACATCAGCATCCCCTGGGACTGGGAGTCAGACAGAAGTCATTTGAAAAACTAAACAAATAATATCCACACAGCAAGAGGGACTAAGCACCTGCAGTGAAGGTAATTGGAGTTGATGGGCCATATCTCCCCTCTGACTTTCAAGACCACTCATGTCATCACACTACAGCTCCTTTTAGTTACTCCTCTGGCTGGAAGCTAGTCTTGGCAGAGAGGCGAGTTATGGAAGTGCCCCATAGGTTGTTGCTGCCTCCCCACAACCTTCTCCACAATGGATTTCTTGCCAGTGACAGGTCCCTGAGGATCTGAGCATGGGAGCAGTCACCCTGGTGAATCCTCAAGGGCATTCTGCTTCTTTTGAGCTTTTGTCTTCCAATGGAAACAGGGTTTTTGCAGACTCATCAACCTCTAGTCGTATGTAGAGCCTGCTGGTTTGATTATAGGGTTTTTACAATGTGTCCTCATTATACGTCACAGCTTTATGCTTTGCTTCTTCCACACAAGGATCTCAAAAGAATTGCATAGAAACTGAGGGAAAGCAGTGTCAGAAACTTCAGTCTGTGACTACCGGTAGTGTTAATACCAGTTTAGAGATTGTACAGTTGAGGCACGGAGCAAGGAACCAATTTGCCCAAGGTTAAATGCTGAACTGTTGGCAGAACCAGGAGCAGAACCAAGAATACAAACCCTCCCCGTGCCTGACTGGGTCTCCTTTCATTACTCTTCACCGGGTCCCCTTTCATTACCTTCAGAGCTTGCTTTGTACTGACTGAAACAAGTTCCTACTTACAGACAGATCAGTAAGTAGACATTTAGCAATAGAGATATGCCACTATGCAACAGCTGATGGGCCTGTTGTCTTCTGGCTTACCTGTATGGATGGTGCTGAGATCACTGTGATGGACATAGCCCACTATTATTCTCTGATCTACCCAGGTTCAGCTATTTGAAGGCCATTGCTCTTTATACAGCACCCCTGCTGCAAGGAGCTAGTTTCTGACTCACTGGAGCCCAACAAGGATGTAGCAGGCCAGGTCCATCCTTGTGACACTGGAAGATCTCCTGCCCTTACGGTGGAAATGGAGCTGTTCGAATCCACAGCAAGCACAGGGGAGATGGCCTCTGTAGTAGAAAATACACAGACTAGCCTGGATCTCTGTGTTTATGTAGCAACAGGGGACTATTGTTCTGCGAAAGCAGGCTGTTGTGCTGACATGACTTCCTTGTTATTTAGTTTGGTTAAATAACTCAACTCCCCTTTACCTTCTTCCTGCACAGCAGGCTGCAGACTGCACAGCATAAGCAGTTAAAGCAAAGCACCAGGACGGCCTCATTATCATGCTGCTTTCTATTCAAGGACTCTGCCTCTGTTCCCCTCGCCCGCTGGGTGCTGTCTTTATGGCTCCACCCTGGCTCATTAGCAGTGGCTCAGCCTTGCCCCAGCTGGCTGTCACCCCAACCACCTTCCTCCGAGTCTCCCCGTTATTGACAGCTCCTGGCAAAATGCAGGGATGGCACTAAAAGCCACTAAGAGAGATTTCGGGCACAGTTATGCTCCAAAGCCCAGCAGCAGCCCCCCTAAGGAGATGCTCAGGTACAACGACGCGTGGGCAGAGAGTCCTGTTGTGTGGGTGTGAGTGTGTGTACACAACCAGCGCTTGTGCTGGGCCGCTGGCAAACAACGGCGAGTTACAGGCAAGTGCCAGCTCTTCTTCGGAATGTGCCTCTCGCTGGGATTTAAAACTGCTGGGCTGGAATGATAACTCTACCTGAAGCCTCTGGGGGAGGCAGGGGTGGGATCCTGTCTGCTGCTGCTCCTTCTAATTGGCAGGGGCCTCGCCAGCTGCTGCTTCACCTCCGCCATGCCTTACTCCCCGAAGGGTGCAGAGGATGCGGCAGGGGACCTGCTGAGTTGGCAGTGGCCTATAATTAAGACAATTTAGCCAGCAGGGCTGCCTAAGGATGCGCGGCACTGTCCTGTTGTCTCCTGGTTTATCCTCTGGGATGGGCTAGCTCCGCAGGAGGCACAAGCCGACTAATTTGGAAATGCTTTCGTTCCTTTTCTCTGCCTTGCTAGAGCACACCACGTGCTGTGCCTGTTGGAGTGTGTGTGCTCGCTTATACACCACACAGGTGCATGCAGATGTATACATGCTCATGTACACATAAACCTATCTACCTATATGCTTGTACAGCAGATGTGTATGCACATATATCTATATATATACCTGTGTAGCACAGGTTAAGATACAAGTTTTGGCTTTTACTCATAACACTTTTCATAGCACTGTTAGCTGAGTGGAATGAAAATAAAACAAGTTCCCTCCCTCCTTTATTAGGAGTCCAGTTTTAGTAGTCCAGTAAGGAAGAAAAAAAAACCCTTTCCCTTCAGTTGTAGCACTACTTTCACCTCTGTTGCTTTGAGAAGGCAGCTCTGGTTTGGCCTCTCTGTCAGGTAATTTTCATGGAGATCAGCACTCTCATGAAGGTTACTGCCCTTTTCCAAAGTCTCACAGTGTTTTGTGTTTGGGGGTTACAAACCCTCTTCGTAGGCTCTGCAGAGCTGAACCAATCTCCTGGTTTACTACGGTCCTGCCTCCCAACTCCTCATATCTACAGACGTGTGACATGGTTTCCCCTCTTGCATGGGTTCTGGTGCTTGCTGAGCCCTTCCCTGAACTAATTCAGCTCAATACAACAAAATAAAACATTTGGGGGCACTTTGGGCTCTGGTTTAGCAGGTTGAGCTGGCTCAGCATGTGGTTCACTGAGTACCAAAACGGGAAACAACAAAAGCAAGTGGCAGAGAAAGGGGTGAGAAAAAAGATGGGAGAGGAAGGGATGGTAGCAAAGTATTAGATGATCAGTTTTATCATCAAACTGTACCTGAGCACTCTCTGTGAACGTATTCCACATCGCTCCTGGAGACAGGTTCCTGGTTTGGACAGACCTTTGGCATGGCCATTTTTATGTTGTTGTAAACTCAGTCTCCAGGAGTGAAGGGTATAAATCTCACCACCTACAGCAGGCAATCATGCTGCTACATCCTTTAAGGAAGATCATGAGCCATCTATTCATACATCTCAGGGGAGTTGCTTTTGTATTTTAATGCATCTTCTGTCTATGGCATTGACATCTAAGGCATTCGGTCTCTCCCAGAGTTTTTCAATGCTGGCTGAGATTTCCTGAAATTGTAGTCACCCATTTTTCTCTATTGCTAAACTGTTCTTCCACATCATTTTGCTAGCTCCCCTTCTGCCCTCCACCTCAGGCAAAGCTGCTGGTACCTCATTATTAACTCTCTAGTTGTTTCTTCACTCCTGGCTGCCGTTCTTTTTTGTGTTGCAACAGGATATTGAGGAATCATCGTTGTACCTGCCTCCCTAGTGGGATGTTGCCCTACAGTGAGCTTGTTCTCTATTTAAAAAGGAAGTAAAATCTCTGATTCTAGGGATCAAAACCACTCTCAACTATTTGAGCATCTGCTGTACCTTGCAAAAACTTGGCACTGCTTTATTTTTCTGCCTGGGTGTGTGGCTGGGAGTGTGCATTAGCTGTCATTTCAGCTACTGTGTGATCACTACAGCATTTTTTTTTCATCTGGGCTTGGAGACTTTTTCAGCTGCTTTCATTATCTTTATGAGGCTGGATTCCCTTCACTCATTTCCCCTCTGGTTTCTTAACCTTAGAAATACCAACTGTAGTCTGCCTGAATTTATTTTCTTACTCTTTCTCTCTCTTCCACACTAACTAGAAGGAGAAGAGATTTTCTGAAACTATATGAAGCAATTACACACTGAAGAAATAAGGATTAACTAAGCAACAAAATAAAAGTTAGAAACAGTCCACTGAAAATCATCAAATTTCTCTCAGCTCCTGCATTTCCATTCTTCTGGCTCTTATGAAGTTCTCTAGTGTTGCCTTGAATTCCTAAAGGTAAAAATGATAAACAAAATCCAACAACTTGAAAGAAGGAAAGGTTCACTCTTGCACGTTGAAAGGAGACTAAAATAGGACTCTTGCTGTTGCAACTCCTCTTTAATAATTGCCACATTTCCTCTTGGAATAGTTGACAGCAACTTTGCAATATCTCCCTGGTCTCTTACAGGTTCTGCCATTCATTTTATGACCATGGGTAAACCACTTCTTCACTCTGTACCTTAGTTTCCTACTGCAAAATGGTGCTAATAACACTCACCCATTTCTAAATAACTTGAGATGTTAAAATATTAATTCCTAGCAAATCCTTTGAGATCCTTTGAGGTGAAGTTCTGAAGTCATGTGAAATGCTCTTCTAGCAGAACCAACCCCCCCAGCTAAAATCACGTGTGCATACATACATTATTGAATTGCATCTTATATTTTGTTTCAGAGATGCATTTCAGCTCATCTGTGTAACAGGAACCAACAGAGGGAGCCAAATTTAGAATTCAGCCACAAATAATGGATTCTAAACTTAGAATTATATTAATATCAGCAAGAACAAATCTGGAGTATTTGGAAATTGTGTTCCAGATTGCTGCCTGAGGATTTTATTTGAATCTCATGACAGTCACAAGACCAGGGTGAAAAGACTTTCAAAGCAGAAATTTGCTTTCTGTGCTGCAATGCTACAGGAAATCAAATATATGTTCTTTTATAATAATATCTGCTCTTCAGAGAAAAAAATCCACACAATACACCCAAATTTTGCAAAAATTCAAACTGCCATAAAAGAAATCAGAGGTGGTAAAAAAAGAATGCCAATGGATTTATCCTTTTGCACTACATCTGTTAAAAAATAACCAAACCAAAACATTGCTTTTCTGATGGTTTGATTAATCTGACCACACACAGCAGAAACTAGACTAAACTGCGTGCCGAACTAAGACTGCTCCACACAGCTTATCTTTTTTCTCTTTAAAAGGACATGCAGGTCATGGCCTGAGTGTTGTAATTCAGTTTGGGACTGTCAGAAAAATACAGCCCTAAGTCATTTTTTGCATCTATGTGTCCATTCATGTGAGTGGGTCACTCTCCTGCAGTCTATTTCTAGTGGCAATAACAATGTGTGGTCCATGTTGAGACCAAGTTTTGGAACTGGAATCGGGAACTGGATTTTGAATACACCCCAGTTTGTACATGTGCATGGGTGGTAGGTGAGGGGCAGGGACTCTGTTCAGGGTCAGGTTTTAATCAGCTGCAAAATTCAGAACCAGCAGGTAACTCTGCTCTGGAGTTTGGTCTAGTCCCAACTTATTTACACTTACTACAACAAACTCAACAACTGAAAAGTAGCAGAATGAGATCCAAGGAATTTTATTCCATATTTCATCTGCTGATTACCTTTTTCTAAATGTTCCCTATGGTATGCCCCTTTAAGTCATTCTGTCTTCTCCCACTTCTTTCCCTTCCATTTTCAAACTCATTTCTCTTTTTCTTGACTCTCTCTTGTTCTCCTCAGGCTCAGTGGCTAGTTCTTTCCATCTCTCTGAATTACTTGTCATTTCTCAGCTGTCACAGACCCTCTGAGCCCTGGCCTTCTGTCTCCTTATTAAAGAGGCTGTCATTCTAAAGGGTTTTTTGTTTCCAACTTTAAAACAAACATGTTTTTATTATTTTAACAAAGTCTGACTTCAGCAAAGAAAGTCAATCAAACGGCTGGACTGTAAACATTGTAATTTGGCTGTGTTTGTGCTTCATGGTCAGAAATGTAGGTATCTGAAGCAGAGTGCTGAAAGCCACTCCAGGGCTGGAGGCCTGGGGATGTGGGGGTGGCAAATGGGTGCTTTCCCAAGTTTTGGTCACTGTGTGCTTCCTACACAGCCTGGTCTTTGCGACAGCGATAGGGACCTCCCTTCACCCTCTCCCATACTTACTGTAAAGGTATAGGCTGGCATTTGTGACTCCCAGCTTGTTGGCAGCCACGCAGGTGTAGTTCCCATAGTGTTCCTCAGTGACGTTGGCCACCATCAGCAGAGACTGGCTCCCCGTGCTTTTTATCTCCAGACCATTGGCGCTGTTTATCCTGGGAAGATGGGAGAAGAGGTGTGTAGCTGTGTATCAGGAAGGAAATCGCTGCCCAGCAGGCAGTAAACCAGCCATCCAGTTTGAGGAGAAGAGTTGGGGAGTACAATAGATGATTCTCTAAGGATCCTCTATTGAGTGAACTGAAAAGGAGAGAAGGGAAGAGGCGAGCTAAAGGTCTTACCTGGTATCATCTCTGTACCACTCAAAATCAGGCGTGGGCACTGCTGACGCCTCGCACCGGAGTAAGGCTTGTCGTCCCGTGGCCGCTTCATTGCTCTTGGACTCTGTGATGGTGGGAGGGTCTGCAGGAAGGAAACACACGGTCACTTCACACCCTTCCAGGTGGAATGATGGCACATCTGGCTTCCTCATGCAAACCATTTAGGTGGTGGAGGCTCACAGCTGCTGTTTGCTGTGGGACATGCTCTCCCCTGCTCCTCTGGAGAACACCTGCCCTTTGAACTCTCCCTAATACACGGCGTTAGCATCACTCCTTATGCGTGCTTCTCTTCAGCAACACTGAATAACGTTCTGTCATAAATGCACAGGCATACACAGGCAGAGTTAAGGTTAATGATGGACTTCTGTAATTTATGAATATTTACCTGCGGATCTCTAGTTCACATGGGTTCATCAGAGACAAGACAATGAGAGAAATAATTGATCAAGGGTAAAGGAAGATAGCAAAAGTAAAAGGAATAAAGTAGGAATTTAACACTAGCAGGAAAATTATTTTTCATACAACCTCTGTGTCAAAACTAATAAGAAAGGAAAGAACTGAAGCAACATGTATGAGACAAATGCATACACTCTTCCCTTAAAAGGGAAGAGCTTTCAAGGAACTGTGGGTGCAACTTTCAGAGCCAGACCACTTGCTGAGGCACTTCCCTTAGGTGTCTAAGGTTGCAAATTCTGCCCAAACCTTCCTGGACACCATACTTTGTCACAACTCCATGACTGCTCAGTGTGATGCTTGCCCTCAGCCCAGCACGGTGCTCCCACCTCTGCCTACTTTGAAGCCTGAGAGCTGTGCCATGAGCAAACAAAACTTGGGAAACATATAGGTGTGCTCTGCTGGACCGAGGTCTCAGTGCTGGCTGGGTGCTGGGCAGGGTAGGCACCGACAGTTTCAATCCCAGCCCCATGTTCAAAATCTTAAGTGACAAGGTTTACATGTTAAAAGGTAGGATTATTTCCACCTGGGTGCTGAGAGGGACCAGGGAATAAGTGCCTTGTCTCTCATCACTAATACTTGCACACCCTGAGATTACAGGGCTGCAACTCAGATGGCTACTTTGCTGAAACTCGAGTTACCATAACTCAGGCTCTGTGTGTCCAGAGTACAACTCTGACATCCAAATCCATCCCAGCACTGAAAGGCAAAAAAAAAGAATCAAAACGGATTGTGTTAGTCAAAGAAAAAAATAATTCTGTGCGGAAAATGTATGGAAAGAAGTTTGTTTGTGAACACATTAGCCATCTCAATGTGATCCCTTTCCTGACCTTAATCGGGATTTTATGCAGGGCTTTAGGGATATTGCAGCGCGCCCTCTAACATCATACATATTAATAAGTGTACATAAATAGGATCCTACATTCAAAGGCTGTGGGTTCATGTAAATATTTTAATTCAGAAAGGAGGAGGGGTAATAAAAGGATAGCGAAGGTGATTTTTTAAGCATCCTTCTTCGATTTTTTGGTTTGAGCAGTAGATCTTCTCGCTGCCTGCAGTGAGACAAACCTTTTCCATTTCACTGAATCCAGCAGAAGCAGTGAGTCAGAAAATGAATGAGCACCTTTCTATGGGCCTAGAAAATGACCCGGGCAGCCGTGTGCTCCCGGGGCTGCTGCCAGGGAGCCCAGCCCCTTGCTCTGAGCAGTCCCTGCCGTAGCCTCCAGCCTTGGCTTTTCAAAGGAAAGAGCCCAGACGTGGAGAAGCCATACCTCAACTGCCAACACTTCTGTAAAGGCACTGCTGGCTCCGAGGGCAGAGCTTTGCTCTGCAAAGGGCAGCCTGTTTGCTGCAGTGCTCTCCTAAGAGAAGTCACAGGCGGTGGCCCTGAACAAACCAGTTGTTTTCTCTCTGCTCTTGCCCAGGCCTCAGTTTCCCTGTCTGTGATGTGCAGGGGCCATTTCTCAGGAAGCCTGAAGGTGGTGGTGTGAGACCAAAGCAAAGCGAGGATGCTCCCCCCTGCAGTCCGAGCTGTCAGGCTGCGTGCTCCATCTACAGTGTCAGCAGATGAGAGGAGACAGCCAGGAAGCTCCTCAGGTTGGGCAGGTCCAATTATTCAAACTTACTGGAGTATTTCCACTTTCTGCTGCTCTGTGGTGTAGTTAACAAAGCAAGATAAGGAAAGATGTATGCAAATGTCTACCTTTCATTCCCCAAACAGGACTGTTATTTTTTTTTCCTGTGCATGGCCCTCATAACCTCTTAGATTTTTTTTCCCCTTTGTTTTGAAAGATGTCCTGAAGGAATTTAGAAGTTGCTTACATTACAAATTGGGTCATGTAACAATATTACAATACTCTATCATATTATATTTTCATATATTCCAACAGTAAAAATATTTAAGATCTTACTGTAACATAGTTATTATGAGTTGAAACTAAGTCAAAATCAAACATTCTGACTTTATACAAACAATCTGTTTCATCCATCGTTGAAATTATGTTTCACAGAAATATTTGAAAATATTAATTAGTTCTCATGGAATGTCTCGGGTTTATAAACTCAGCTGTTTTTGACAGGAAAAAACCCTTACCAGTTTTAGTGAAGAAAATCTGTTACTACAGTTTCACACTGATGCCAAGTTTTTGGCCCATGAATCAGCTGATATTAACCCACTGCCACCCAATTTCTAAGGGAATTATAAAAAATTCTGTGTATTCTGAAGATGCTGCAGGGAGCCTAAAACCTTGACGCGTAAGCAAGACAGACAAGTTGATCTGATGTGATGCCCCATAAGGGAAACAAAGAGACAAAGAGAGATGGTAGTAAAATGTGCTAAAATCACATGTGGTGGCAAATTAGACTGGGATGGGCTGAAGCACTTCTTGCCTTCAGCTCTCAACCCTAACCCACTCCTGAGAGTGCTACCCATGAATCAAGGCCATGCATAGGCACCCTGAAACAGGTCTGTAACCCTCTTCAATTTCAGTTTAAGTTAATACTCTGGAGTGTAAACTGAAGAAGGTCAGGAGAGGATATACCTCCCGTTCATCCATCCCTGCTGCAGCGGTATTAGCCTCTAAACAAAGGAACAGAGAAAGTAGACAGGGATATTCACTTTAAATCATTCCAGTACCAAATATGAGCCATACAAATGAAGGTGGACATATACACACATAAGATCATAAGAGTAATGACAGTCTGAAAGATCTCATGTCACTGTGAGAGAAGCACGCCAGCAGAGTGAAGTGGACATCTGTCTAAGCATGCATGGGTGATGGGATCCATGTCCAACTTGTACATAGGTGTGGATGTAAGCCATGGAGCTAACTGTGCCTCTGGGTGATTTTTGGTATATTGCTGTATCCTTTGGTCAAGCCCCTTTCTACATTGCATTGGTGCACGGAGGGTGTCTTAGAGAGGGCTTTCTGCTAATGACCTAAACCCAACATTTTTGCACCCTCCCATTAACACATATCTCTACCACATGTGCCCCCAGGCCCCTGTGCTGTGATACCCATGTAGGCACTGCTGAGATGCCTGGGTACCTGCAGGTGGGTGTTTGCTCTCAGCCATCTGAACCCTCCCTTATCTTTCCTTCCTGCCTTGCTGGAGCTTCTCTTCATGCTACTCTTCTCCTGAATGACAATAAGGTGAAAACAAGGCATTGCCAGCTTTTCTGAGGGGAGAGACAGGGGCAACTCACAGCTACTTTCTTTTTCTCTTTCCCTCTCTCTCATTTTCTTTTTTTTCTTACATATTACCACGCTTAAAGCACAAACTATACCCTGCGATAAATGTCTGATTGCAGATAGTTTCCTCAGGCTCCCCCGGCCTTCAGATCACATAATATATGCCCAGAGAAGCTTCTTTATTTATCCTTAAGTCACCCCTACCAGTGGACAAAGCTCTCCCCGTTGACCCACTCCAGTTGTGATATACTCACAGTTCACAGTGACCCGGACTTGCTTGACGTCTGCTGAAGCAACTTCATTGGCAGCTTTGCATTCATATTTGCCCGATTGCTCTCGCGTGATCCCTAAGATCTCCAGATACTCTTCCTCGCCTTCAAACTCTCTGCCTGGTAGGACAGAAAAATACAGGTGGTGGCTCTGTTAGGCATTCAGATTTGGGAAGCTTTCTGCTTAATTGCCATGGAGGAACAATCACAACAGGGATTCTGAAAATAAACAACAGTCATGAGCATTTTTAAAGTTATTTCAGAAGCCATATCAGCACGATGCTAGCATTTTATTTAGTTATGGAAAACTCAGCTTCTGAAAATCTGGAAGGAAGCACACCAGCAGTATCAAAGCGTTTCATCTCATAGGCTGAGAAGCAAAATCTCCACCAGGTGAGAGCAGAGTAAGTTCATTAGTGTGATGGCTGATTACCAAGGGGAGGTTAGTCAGCCTGTGGCTGATGGGCTGGTTCAGGGCTAGTTTGCTCCTCAGCTGTGGTGTGTTGTCAGCACCCTTTTCTCCACAGCGAAACTGTGAAAAAAAGGTCTTTCTGTCTCTCAGAGCAACCACCACCCTGAAGTGCCATCGATCAGATCGAGCCACCGTTAAACACGGGCAAACTGAGAGAAACAAAGTGTAATTTGATTCGCAGAGACCAATAATCATCACGAAGCCCTGAGCTACTGTACATACGAAATTACATATTTAAGCCGCGCTGCCTCACTAACACAGTTCTGAAAGCAGCGACTCGAGCCCTGGGGTTATGGCCGGGGGCAGGAATCAGGGGAGGTCTGTGGCCTCGCTTTTAATTCACTGTGTGACCTTGGGTGAGTCCCTCCCTTGCTCTCCCTCTGTGAACTGCAGATAATAGGCCCCCTCTCCCATCACCTCCTGGTCAGGGAGGGGTGGTGAGGTTAACCCATGGAAAACGCATTAGAATCGCTGGATGAAAAGTGCCAGGGAAGCTACGAAATATTAGGATTAGTCTATCTACCCTATTCCTTCAGAAAGCAAAGTAGAGCTCCTCCTGGAAAGAATCTGAGCCATGCTGGCAGCAGTGTGGAGGGAGATGCTTCCCTCCTCTGAGAGGGCTGCAAGCACCGATCTGCAGCACGTAAAGCTGCAAGCCCCAGCTGCATGCCTGTGTATGTTTACAGAAAACATTGCCCAACCCTCAAAGGGCAAAAGCCAGATTTTAAAAAAAAAAAAAAACACAAAAAACCCACAACAAAAAAAGGTCAGCTCACAAGGGCTCCCATTCATGTTCCTCAGAGAGGTCAGGTTTTCCAAAGCGACTCTCTGCCCGGAAGACATTTTCTGCTTGATCGGTGCTGAGCACTTCTGAAACCCTGCCCACATCACCTAAGTTGTCTGATGGAGTTCAAATAGTGAGGACAGGGCTGTTGTCCTCGTCACTGCGTGAAAGCAGTGGGTAAGCCCCATCTCTGGAGCTAGAGGTCCTGTGGAGCCACCTGCAGTGAGTCCCACCACACAAACACAGCTTTGCTGCGGCGCGTTGGCCAGGTCAGGCTGGGGATGCCAACTGCGTGCATTTTGCCTCTGCATCAGAGACAGGGACTTCAGCAACTTCAAAATCTGCTCAGAACTCTCTCCCTCACACAATTATTTTTGCCTTTTTAATTATCCTCCTCCCACCCCCAGGCAATTTTCAGAACCATTCTCGGCTAAAACCACCCCCTCTCACGGAGTGCCAATGAACAAAGTCAAATTTTCCCCTCTCTTTCAGCGGGGCTAACCAGCAGGCCCTTTTCTAGCTCCTACCAGATGTTCAGGTGAGTGGAAATCTCACTGCTACGTCTAAAACTTACGATTGCTCTGATGCAGGTTTCTGCATCCCCTAACAGTCTGCTGCAGGGCCTTACTGCATGGCAGCAGTGTATTTTACAAGGTAGGGAGGCAACGTTGGCTCCCGTTGCCCACTCTCACAGCTCACAATCTGTGTACTGGGGCTGATGCTCTGGGGAGTCAGTGGAGAAGGAAGCAAGGTAGGATTTTCACAGGTGCTTTTTTTCAAGGTAACTTAGGAATATGTTAGGAAATCTTAACTCCTGTGGGACTAGAGTTAGGTGAGTCATAGTACTGGAAGGGACTTCAGTCACCATCTAGCCCCTTCCCCAACCTCAGGGCAGGACACATGGGTCATGTCAGGAAGATGGTCATCCTCTGCCTCTCCAGCAGCAAAGACTCTGCAGACGCTTCAGACGACCTGTTCCTGTGCTTTGCTGTCCCTACCACTGCAACAGTTCCCTGAAGTTTGACCTGAGTCTCCCTTGCTGCAATTTAAAGCTATTATTTTTGTCTTAGCCGCTATAGACAAAGAGAACAAATCATTCCCTCCTTCTCTGCAATAGAAGATTTTAAATCACTTACGTGCCACCCTCAGTTGTCATCTTTTTCATCTTTTCTTTTTTTTTTTTTTTGCTGAACACAGCCGGCCAGGTCTTTCAACCTTTCTCTATAGGCGAAGTTATTTTTTTTTTTTTTTGGACCCTTGATCATTCTTCCTCTTTCCCTTTAGACCTTTCTGATGAGTTCACATGTTTCTGGAAGTGCAACACCCCAAACCGAACACAGCATTTGAGAGGAGCTGTTACCATGGCTGAACGCAGATGAAGGCTGGCATCGCAACTTCTGTGCTGTCCTGTTGTCTGTACAGCCAATGCATTGTTTGTGGTTTCACCATACCATGATTAATTTTTGGTTGGGAACTCTTTTAATTCCCAGATCATCTCATCACATAAAACTACCTGCTAATAATGCTCTTTAAAAACCCCACCCCCAATTTGAACTGACAACCAACACTCCCCTCCTTTTACAGCAGCACTCCCAGTTGGTAGGTCAGCCGGTTGACTGGAAAGTTAATCAGGGAAAGACTCACCAAGAAAAGGTTAAAATGTAATTTGCCTCTGCTTTGCAAATAATTTGCTCTGCAATTCTGCCTTGTTTATACACAGGGTTCATTCCAAGAGGGACTTGCTTCTCCTGCAATTTGCCCTTGTCACAAGACTGTCACAGTAATGAAAAGAAGGTTGAGGGTGACTTACCAGCTTTAATGGAGTGGCACCCTCATTAAGGGTGCTGTTAAGTCTGTCTGTCAGAGAACCACATCAATGGAGCTCCAAAGTATCTTAAAAGGGTACATACTTTGGGCCTTGGGAAGAAAGGGAAGATGTTTTTCAGCTTCTCCCTGATATGTACATGCACTTAAAATCCAAACCATGCACCATGTCCATCAAGAGATGATGAGCTGATGTTTTGCCCACTGGAGCTCTCTGGGAATGAGTGAAAGGGAGGGCTTTTGCTTTAAAGGATATGCCAAAGACATCAATAGGGCTCATTCTCCTGCTCCAGGACAAAGATATGAGCATAACACTTCAGGGGAAGTTTCTGTGACAGTCTCTCGCTGAAATAGTGGTAGCACTGTTCTTGTCCCGGAACTGGTGGCCTGTTTCAACCCTGGGTATCAACATTTTTCTAGAAGAACTCAGCTATTTTCACTTGCAAGACAGGCCCTTTTGCTTGTGGCCCTGTCCCCTCTAAGAGTACATTAACCATTTGTAACAAAAAGAATTGATATAAAATTGAGGTGTCACAGAATACATCAGGGAGAGGAAAGATGTATCACAGCATGTTAGAAAAATGTCAGGTTGTGGTATCGTGCACAGGGCTGTAGAGATGTTTTCACTAATTCACCTTGGCAGCCAGATTAGGTGAGTCATATTAACTCTAACCTCTAAGGCAAACCAGGGTGTGGGGGGACGAGGGGGGGGAGGAGGAACAGAGTTTTATACACTGAGTGAATTTACAAATGTTTCCGTGCAGGAGCCAGCTTTGGGAGGGAGCTGATGGTTGTCACCATGCAGTTTATCAAAGCAGGGAGGGAGAAGGCTTGGACAATGTTCTTTGGTAACGATAACAATGAACATATTCTATTAGGTGAAGAGAGGGACTGCCAGCTCCTGGCAAGTGTGCCTCTCCATTCCCATTAGGAGAAGATATTTGCCTTGAGCATGTCATCCAGGGACAAAATCCTGACCCTACTGCCAAACCTTCCTCTCTGACAAGGGTTGTCCTCTGGCTGTTCTGTCTGGTTTGGTGCAACCCCTTCCCAGTGAGGGGGCTTCCAGTTTTCCTTGGGGGAGATGACACCTCGCTCAGCACAGCTCTTCTCATTCTGAAGCACCCCTTCCCATGACTTCAGGCAACCTTATTCCCTGCAGGTTTTTTGCCTTGCACATGTTCGTAGTTAGCTTGGCGTGTTGCTGCAGCCCCATTAAGCACCATCTTGCCAAGCTGGAGCTCCATTACCCTGTCCCAGTAAATCAGAGAGAGGAGCTTTCTGCTCTGGAGGCTGGAGATAGAGAGAGTACGAGCCTGGGAGGCTTGACAATCAAACCAACAGGGAACGACCCCGAGCAGAGCCAGCCAGGCTGCTGCTCCGAGCTGGCAGAGCCCTTTGAGCACAGCCATCTGCGGCAGACGGCTTTGATGTGTGCGGGAGGAAGGCTTTGAAGGCCCGCTTGCCTCAGCCACATTTCCTATCCCCTGGCTTCCTAATTGGACCCAGTGAAGTAAATAATGAACCCAAAAAGCAAAGCCTGCTCGGCAAGGCTAGCCTGCTGGCAAGAAGCCCCTCTCTCCCCCCACTCTTTTGAGAGAGCTTTGTACAACCCCATGCATATCGTCCTCTGTTGATGTGCACACCTGCCTATGCTATATATGATATATATAAAATACATGCATTATATTCTATATTTTATATATTATGTACTTTATATATTTTCATATATCTAAATTCCACTAGGTGTGCAGAAACACAAACTTACATCCTCCCCACATATTTATGAATTCTTCCCACCTCCGCAAATGGTCCCTTGCGCTGCCGCACACCATCATTCTTTACCTCAAAGAAACCCCATTTGTACTGTGTGCAGAGAGGTCTTTCAGATAGACATGGGACCAGCAATGATTTCAGCCACATACTCTATCCCCTCATGCCCTATTTCCCTATGTCTCCAAAGGGGAAGCCAGGGGAAACTCTGCAGAGGTGGTAGCCACATTTTGCTCCATCCTCTCCTATTTATGTATCCAGTACTGGCCTCCTTCTTGTGAAAAATTTACTTGTCTTTTTTTTTTCTTTTTAAAACACCACTGTTGTGGTCTTACACTGAAGTTCAGACCTACTGAAAGTATCTGTTTGCAGTTTGGTATGTGGAGAAAGAGATCAGATACCCTGCTTCTGTGTTTGTTTTCCTTCCAAGCCTCTTTGTAGTTGCAAAGGGGAGAAAGCAGAAGGGGTTATGCATCTTTGTTGGGCCCTCTTCTGCCTAAAACAAAATGTGAGGGGATAAAAAAAATTGCAAATCAATAAATGCCATTTGAAGTTTTTCTGTGTGTAGCAACTCCAATGCTGAAGTACAGTTTTTGTTGCCTCAGCACTCTCCATTTATTGTTTATGGTTTTGCTCACCTAGCTTTCTTTCTTCCCTCTGCACCTTACATTCCTTAGGAACAGGCTTCTGAAAGACAAAAATGGCTAAGGGAGCCTTTGACATAATTTTTTTTTGTTTTACTTCCAGCTGGGATTTTTTTCTTTTTTAATTCAAAACTTTGAAGTTTTCGTTTATTAGTCTCTGTCTCCTCATCCATCACAGATTCCAATGAGCTTGGTATTTTTTTTCTGTCCCTTAGTTGAAGAGGCTTGTTTTTAGCAAAGAGATCAGTGGAGAGCAGCAGATGGTAGACGAGCAAAGGGACGGCTAGAGCTACAATGGTACAGTGAGGAGGGAAGGCAGGAAAACCAGCATGGCAAGGGAAATGGTGAAAATGGGGAAAGCTTGAGAGCGAGAGAGAGGTAGATGGAGAAAAAATAGAGGAGGAATGAGGAGAGGGATAATGGCTGGGAGAGAGAAATACAAACAAAGTGAGATTCTTCAGTGACTGAGAAAAGGAGAAAATGGTAGTCAGCTACTGACAAACAGAAACACGTTGAGACAGTGCGAGTGAGAAAGATGGGAAGGGAGGGGGTGGGAAACAGAGAGATGTAAGTCACGGAGAGAGGCGCAGACATCCCTTGTGTAAAGGGAGCCATGAAATAACAACTGCCAGAGGGACAGGAACAGAGGGGTCACATGTAGTAAGGCAGTAATTACTCTATTTAAGCAGCAAGGCACAGCAGGGTATTTATTGTTTAAGCTGGCCTCATGCCTCCCATGCCCTTAGGTCTGTAGCTATTACACATAAACCAAAAAAACTAGCGCAGTGCCAGGCAGGGCTCTGGCCTGGCAATGGCTTCATGAATGAGAATGAGTCAGATCCGGAGGAAACACCCTGGCATGGTTTTCCTTGGCGTTGGCAGGACCTCGCTCATGAGTGATTGCATTTTCTCCTTACGTGCAAAGCTGGCAGCCGTGGCTCCTGAGCCAAGGGCTGTGCCCGAGGAGCTCCGCGGCTGGGGCAGCACGAGCACCTGCTGGCACAGCCGGGATTAAGAAAGCCTGTGATTTTTGTGGGGACTTTCTTCCCAAACCCCACGCACGTAGCATGCAAATAAAGCCTTACAGGTTGAGAGCAGCCTCCACAGACTGAATGACATCCCTGTGCTCTCTCTCTCTCTCTCGGGACAGCGCTGACCAAAACCAGTGGGAGAGACCACTTGGGACCACTTGCCATTGCTGATGTTTCTGCCCAGAACTGACAGCTCAGATACAGTTTGCATCCCAGCCATGGGCGCAGGTCGGTGGGGGCCCTCTGCTTGAAGCAGCCACAGCAGGTCTTCTGTGCCTCTAAATTTCCAATCCCTCTTTGTTCATCTTCATAAATGATGCCTAAAGGGCATCACACTCTCCCACACAAAACCCTAGATGTGGGCACAGAGCATGTGTGAAATGTATTACTGCATCTCAGCAACTGATGACACTTTCCAATCAAAATCCAAAGAGGAACGCAAAAAAGAAAGGGAGCCACCCCCAGAAAAAAAATCCAACCCTGCTTTAGGCCAAAGCCCTCTGTGTGACCAGAGGTTTTCTTCTGCTCTTTGCTGAACTAAAAGAAGCAATTAACGTTCAACTTCAGATATAAATTAAGAAAAATCATTTCACGTCAAAGACAATGATTTTTTTTTACTTTTTTTTTTTTTCAAAATTACTGAATTTAAAACAAATTTGCTAACACTTTTTTAATGAACACAAACAGCATTTTTTGGATAGATGAATTGCTCTTGCACAAAACTTGGCTGTGATGCCAATGTGTAAAGTAAATTATGAACCATGAGGTAAATTAAGTTATCTAATGTCACAGCTACAATATTATACTCCCTAAATGTTGCATGCTGCAATGTGAGTTGTCATGACTATGCTACCAAACTTCAAGCACTAACTCTTCTGCCAAGAAAATGACATATAAACATGAACAAACCAATAGCTGCACTGTTTCTGCATCTCCAAATTTCTGCCTGCTGCCTTTTGGAGGTTATTTTACAACAACATGAGGTAGAAGGCACTATCAGCCAGAGGTGAGATGACACCAGACTGTTGGAGTTTCTTAAGAAGGCAGGAGTTGGCAAGTCCTCAGGGCTGAGGGGACCATGCTAGAACAGAGCTTGAAAACAGGAGGTGTGACAAAGAATCACAGCCCATCACAGGGGTTATTCGATGTGCACACATCGATGGCAGCACTCCAATCACTCGCTCCCAGCTGTAAGGTCAGCTCTGTGGGGAGCTCTGCCTTCTTCCTCCATCACCTACGAATAGAGGATGGACCAATGGTTGCCCTTGGCAAGAGGAACAGCAGAGAGGAAAAAAATCAATTGGTGTTTGTTTCCCACTGTGTTAAGCACAGGAAGGTAATGCAAGTCGAGAGCTGCTGCAGGGGACTGGGTTTTCTTGCATGTCATGGAAACCTATGAAAGGCAATTAAAATACAAGAGCAAGCAGTCGAGCGTTACGGTCTCTGGTGACCCTGTCAGCTGGTTTGGTCTCATTTGGCCTCGTGGACTCCTTTCCCTGAAAGTTTTCCTATTCTGGACAAAGCATTCATGCTATCATCATTTCACAGTTTGAAGACAAGTTCTTCCTTACAGACCCAAGACCAAAGAAGAGATCAAAAGCAGTAAGCCCCATTTGGGGCAAGTTTCACAAGATGTGTGATTCAACCATATAGTCTCTATCCTGGCAGTGGCGAGCAGGGATGGACTGCAGTAGTCCATAACTTAATTCCACAAATCCTTATGTCAGTCCCAAATCGTAAGAAAAACTCATGTGATGGCACTCAGTAGTACTGCCTGTGCCAGTTTGTCAATCTACGAACTGCAGGGTAGATCTGCATCTTTAAAAATTCTTATTATGTTCCTTACAAGAGCCTTGTGTCTCCCACAGAGCAAGACATGCTCAATATACTATTGTGCAAGAATTGGGTGGCTTGCTTTTGTAGGCGTCCATGAAAATGCTTCCTTGTTTTTAAATATAATGGGTTTTTTCCCTTCTGCCTTATGTCCAGTCATACTGCTTGTGACGAGGGGGTAAGAAAGAACCCCCAACGTCAAACTAACTTAAAAATTACCAATCTCCCCCCCCCAACCCAAACAACAGAGATTCAAGTTAGCCAATAGAATTCCATTCTTTTAAGTTTGAAACTTGGATGAAGGCTTGAGTAATACAAATTGTCCCAAGTTCACTTGAAATGGGAAAGAGTATCATCTCAGAAGTTTACACATTGCTGTGGCTTTTTCTCTGCAAGCTGGAGCCAAACATTTAATGGCCAGGTCACACAGCCCCTGGATCTCCTGTGCTTTTGCAAGATGGCAGTTCCTGTAGCTCATCCCTGTTTTCAGCAAGGCTACTCTGAACACACCGAGTTCACAACTGAAACCTAAAGACTGGGATTTCCGTATCAGCCTGGATCTTGCCACTGATCTTTTACACAGCTATAGTTTTCAACTGAGGAAATGAGGTCAAAGAGTTAAGCCACCCCTCAGCAAGATTTACCCTTTCAAAAACATGTCAGGGTGTTGTGATGCCTGGTGCCAATATTTGTATAGGTGGATTAGCGCCTTGAAAAATCATTTTGTTTGCTTTTCTGTTGGCCACTCTCCTTGCTGCAATGTTTCTCAATTAGATCCAGCACAGTCACTGCCTAATACCATCCCCCATATCTGCTGCTGGTGGAAGGAGCACAGGGGATATTCTCCAGGGAGCACAACAAGGGATCAGGAGATGAGGCTAAACGCCTGGATTTAGGACTGAGCAGTCATGAAGCATTGCCAGGTATCAAGGCAAGGATCACAGAGGGTTTGAGCAGGGTGGAGTGTGCTGGGAAGATATTGTCTGGGCTCGCACGCTGCAGGAACTTTTGATCAATTGGGCTGGCTCCTGTGATATTATCATCTGAAGTATCTGCTGTTGATTCATAGTGACAGTGGTCCAGATAAATGATTGCTTCAGTCTAGGATATCTATGCTGTTAGCCACTCCCCTGCTTTCCAAAGAATAAGGAAGATCTCTCTCTCTCAAACTTGCAAGGCACTGATGGTGAAGGAGGAGGAAGGCATTTACTCAGTGACTAACACTGCAGCTTGTGCAGTCCTGCAGGGGAGGCAAGCAGAGAGGAAACATAGACCCTGATTTTGAGCTCTTTTAGCTCCCAGATGCAACTCTTTCCATTGCAAGCGCAGCTGTTGGTCGTCAGCAATACTGCAAATCATGGCTGTAGGAAGGGGTCTCTCTCACCAGGCATATGGGAAAAAGAGGGAGTTCACCAGAAAGTAAGAAAGCAGAAAACACTGAGTAGACGAAACAACTTCGTTTCAAATAACGAAACTTCAAAAGGTTTCAAATAACCTTCTTTCTGATTTCTTTCAGCTTACCCCATAAATTTAGGAGGGGTCTGAGGAGAAAATCAAAAGATACTTCACTGACTTTACCCCAATTTCCTAATACTCGCTCTTGTCATGATGCTTACAGAAAACTTCCAAAAACTGTATTGCTGCTGGCATGAGAAGACCACAGCCCACCATGTCGATCAAAAGTGTCTCACCTCTCTGTATTTCCCTTGTACTGTCATGGACATTTACCTCTCCCCTCTTCCCTCCCCAAACACGTTGGTCCCTCCTCCCCAGAGGACAGAAGCGTTTTAATCTGGCAGGTGTCCCTAGCTCCTACAGGGACCAGAGGCAGCCCAAAGACACAATAAAACATGAAAAGACATCTATTTATGTTGAGGACTCATTGGCTGCTTACTGCAAAGCTCCAGAAGAGGCAGGGGTTTCATTAGAGTGCCTTTGCAACTGCACACCAGTGAGAGTTTTACAGTAACTGAAACAGCAGTTGTTCTAATTAAACCAACACAGAGGAGGCCACCTTAATCACCAGCATGATTTCATCTTCCTTGAGGAGAGAGGGGAAGAGGAATCAAAATTGATAAGAGAGAGGGAAGAAGGGGAAATATGATGAGTCCATTTGCTCCTGGTTCCTCAATTTAGAACACTAAGGGATGTCTCTCATCTCTGTAAAGATTAATGTGAGCTTCTGATGGCATGTTTTATTAAATGGTTATATAATAATTAATTCCTGAAAGCAGGGTTTCCAAAAGCCACTAAATGCTTTAACAGGACAAGACCTAGTGGCTTTCAATGGCATTTGTGTTTGCAAGTCACTCAGGTGCACTGGAAAACTTCACCTCTACTCCCTTATTCAAATCAGTGCCTCATTTACTCCATCAGCGTGACCTTGCAGGGCTACGTGGAAGAAACTGGGGGCAGAGGTGAAAACCATGGGCCCTCTATGGAGAGGGTCCATGTTTCCTCAACCTTGGGTGGAGGGCGGAGGTGCCAGCAGCGCATGGCCGGAGTGAGAAATCCATCAGCTGACGAGCAAATACCCAGACACCAAGGACGTCTGAGAAAATAACAGCACAATAATTCCCTTTCTGACTCTCCCAAAGCCTGCAACAGGGAGGCACATCTGTCCCTGAGCTGAGGCACACTGGCGGACCAGGTAGAAACGCTCCTGGCAAGCTAGGAGGCCAGTGGGCCAAAGCTTAATAGGAAAACAGCAGTGATTTGTCTCCACCACTATTTATGTTTCAAGCCCATGACAGGCTGTCAGTGGATGTGAGTGCTGCTAAATTTACTGCTTCTCAGATCTCCGCCACAGTTGCATACTTGACAAGTCACTTCATTTGAGGAGCTAGGTGTTGGGCTGGACTTTCTTCCCCCACTGCTCTCTTTCAGTAACAGCCACAAACCAGCTGTCTTTACGCTGCAAACTCTTCCCCTTGGGAGCTACATTATCAGGGCTTGAGTTTAGAGAAGAGGGACGTTCCCAGCATATTTATTTTTAACCCTGATACATGCTGGACTTGTTCTGGGACACTTGACTGCAGATGTGTGCCTGACAGGACACACACACGACCGGACTGAACTGATAACAGCTGAGGTACAGGGCTGGGCATTTGGAGACAGAGAATGTGAGAGCGTGGCGAGCACGAGCGAGTACCAGCTGGGTGTGTGGGCAAGAGCTGCCAAGCATCAGAAGGAGAGCAGCACAAAAGCTCATGGGGATGCGAGAGGAAAGGCAGGTGGGTGAAAGAGTGGGAATTGGACTCTGCACGTGTATATGTGCATGTGTGGTTGGTGGAAAAAACACACGTGGAAGCACAAGTGTGGGACTGGAAGTATGACAGAGTATAGATGTGATGACACGCGTGGGGGAAGGCTGGCAGACTGGGGAAGAGGAGCGAGAGGACAAGGGCAGGGGGAGTGCCTGCAGTCTCGCGAGTGGGCAGCAGAGCTGCACGTTGCCTGGAAATGGGTGCTCCTCCATTTCCTTTTTTTTTTTGGAGGAATTCTGCAGTTCAGAATACTGTTTGCCTCTTGCTGTCTCAAGTGTTGTGTGGTGCCAAGCCTCATGCACGCCTTGGACTAAGCACTTTTTTGCAGGTGGGACAAGAGAGGAGGCCTCATTAACAGCTGAAAACCTGGGCCATAAAAACTCCAGACCTTTCTTTCTTTCTTTTTTTTTTTTCCTGACTTGTCTTCATTGCTCTACAAATACCTTGTTGAAAGAATCTGACCTTAGTTGCATGGAAGCTGCTCCCCGCTTTATGAAGCTGCTTTTGGGGCAGCACCACATCTTCTTAAATGCTCCAACTCTCTTTTTGGCCACAGGTATCAAGACAAGGTTGTCAGGAATATGGTGCCATGAAAGACATCCGAAAGGAACTGGGCAAATCCTCCTGCCCCAAGCATTACTTTCCTTTCTTACACATGCAGTGGAACCCTCCTTTGCCCAACACATATTCTTCATCTCATGCACAGGGATCCTTTGATTTTGGTCTCTCATGTGCACTCAGTAAATTACACACATGTATGCACACAAACACATACCCCTAGACAGAATGCCACGCAGAAGAGGACATATCCTCCTTTTTGCTGCCGCATGGGTGCAGGACAATAGCAATTCCCCACCAGCCTTTTAGGAATCTGCTCCACTTGCTTTTCCAGTGGTGCAGGGCAGAGGCCCTTGTTCTGCAATTGCGCCACATAGTTTATATGATTAAATGTAGCATCTGCAGGTATATTAGCTGGGCTAATAGTGACACGTACTATCAATCCTCATATTTCAGCAAATAAACTAATCACCAGCTGGGGACAGAAATCTTCCCTTGTCTCTCATCATCATAAGGTATAGACTGCAGGCTTTATGTGGGTTTCACACCACCATGTGCACGAATCACGGTTACAAATGGGCCACTGCTCTCTCTCCTGGCAGATTAGAGTGCTGTTACACTGGACTGTATTGACAGCAGGCATATTGACGGGGCCCACAGTACATAGCATCCAGCCACCCCTCCTTTACTGCAGCATCTTCTCCTCTTTGCCACTGGAAGGTCCTGCAATGCCTTGTCAATACTTTGTCCTCACCCTGCTGATCTGTGGATGCCAGTCACACGCTGACAAAGATTGCCTCTTTAGAAACCCAAGAGTGGGTGGAGGGAACAGAGAGAGGTGGAGTTTTTGAGTTAACAACTAGTTAGAGACTAACAAATAGTTTTGGGTATCTTCTATTCTGTCTTCAGTTCACTGTTTTCCACGCAACATAGCAGACATTTTTATGAGCGTCTCATTCAAGGCTGCTCTAAATTTTACTGGGGGTGGGGGAGAAACACAACAATTATGCCCTCCCACCTGGCCTCCAAGGACCAGGAATTCATCCACAGTAATCATCCATGCCTTGCAGATTGAGGTCCTTTGACGCTTTTACTGGATAATAGCCCCTCTTAATAATCCAGCCATCCAATTGAATTCCTTTTTATCACCTCTCCAATACCAATACTCCATCTGAGTGCTCTGTGTAGGTGAGGACTCGGTGGAAAAAAACATCCTGCAACTTCTGACCATAAGGTATTGAGATAATATAAAAAAATATGTTTTCAATCCCTCTCTCCCCAACACTTATTTCCTTATTTCTCAGCTCACAAAACTGCTGTCTTTGTATTTCTAAGTCCAGCATTCCAAATGGGATGCTGGGTTTGATTAAAACAACTTCCTGGTTTATAGATTATGTCAATATCCTGGTGCGATTTTATGCCACTAATCTCAGCAGTCTGCTACTGCAGAACAGTTGAAGGAGGAGAGGAATGTCAACTACATTAAAATGGCAAATTCACCTGCAGACTGTATTTTTTCACTGCTTCAGGAGCAGAAGGTCTTGAGATAATTTTGAGGCAGTATGAGCTTGTGTATACAGGGGTATGCAACAAGCAAGAAGGAGCGCAATGAAGAGAGAAGGAAGGATAATGGAGAATGGGGGAAGAACTAGCAAGACAACAAAAAAATTTTAAAAAATAGCACAGTTTGTGAGCCAAAAGTCTTCAGTAGGAGGACAAAAAAGGAAACATAAAGAAATGAGACACAGAGCATGAGATATAGATGAAAAGTTGATTAAAGGGAACGGAGAGCATTAGGACAAACAAGCAGAGCTCAGAGTCTGAGCAAGGTGAATCATGGTGAGGAAGCATTGGGGAACAGCTAGTGTTGGCTGGAAATACAATCTACAAGGTGTAACAGGCCTCAGTCTTTCAGATGTATTGCAGTTATATTGATCTGTGGTACACAGTTTCACTGCTCATACACAATACAAAGCTGCTGGCAGTGTCACTGAGGATCTCAGACACTTAGACAGTATACGTATACATGCACAGGACATATAAGTAGGAAAAGAGGTAGGTAAGATGTTCCCACAACCTTTGATGGGGGTATGTTTGTGCTGACTCCTCCTCCTTACTTTCTGCCTGCTTCATCACATTAAAGGCAGATAAAATACACCATGAACTACTATCCCATTTCTAGAGAAACAAGTGCTCTCATTGCTACCTTCTGAAATACAGGTAAGTCCTCTAAAAGGTCGCAGGTAACAAAATGCTCCATGTTATGATACAGTCTGCAATTTATGGATCAAAAAGACAAAGAAGAAGCCATAGTCCCAACCCCAAACATTCACACCACTGCAGGAAATTTAGAAGATAATTTCTAGCATTTTCCATGCAGCCCTGGAAGAGCGCCCATGCATTTCTTTTCCTCCTCTTGCCCTAGGCTCTTGCTGTGAATAAGCCCTGGTTTGCATGGAGGCCAGGGTGGCTGCCAAGAGGGTCAGAAGGAAAGAAACACCATGAGCCTCTCCAGTCGCTTGTCATGAGCTCATTTGATGTTTTGGTGCCTTCACTTGCTAATTCGTTCTGGTGGGCAAAGGCTCCTCACATCTCCCAGCTGCACCAGCTTGTCACGCAGCAGAGCTGGGCCTCCTGATGCAGACATGGGAGGGAGTCTGCAAGCTGGGATGAGGCATGCAGCCTCTGCAAGAAGGGATGGAGATGAAGCAGGAGACCATGGGTCTGTTCCTAACGCAACAGGAGAAATGGCCTTGCTGCTCTGTGATCTCCTGAATACACAGCTTGCCCAAAGAGGGTCTTGTCTGTCATATAAAATGGGAAGGCCGGGGTCTGCTATGAGGGGGAAGAGCTCTCCGTTCACATCTGAGAAGTCCTGGCTTTTTCTAGACCCCTCTCTTCTTCCAGCTGGAGACATTTGTACAGGGTCATGGGAGAGAGCTGGGAGGAATGAGAGACTGAGATACCTGTTCAGGTATTTCTTCACTTAACCCCAAAGCCTTCCTGAGCTCTTGCCAAATGAAAACTTGCTGAAAGTGACATACAACCCTCCGAATTTGAACCTCCTTGGGACATATGTGTGTGCTGCTCCTGCCAGCATGCTATTTTAACTCATATATCACTTGCTTAATGACTGAGGAATTTGACTACCTTAACTTGGAGCAGACAGTGAGCTGGAGGCAGGAAGGTTTGACTCCCTGTCTGTGCTTCTGTTTACTCAGTCATCCACAGAAGTGGATGATTTCTGCGCTAGCCCAAAGGCAAGCTTAGCTCTTTCAATTAAGAAAAATGAAAGAATAGACATTTAGGAGCCCTTTGAGACACAGAGATGGGTTGATGCTGGGCAGAGAGTATTCAGCACTGCTTAGAGTTGTAAGAAGGGAGATGTCTCACTTCCTTTTCCAGGCAGGAATCCCATTCTCCACCTGCACTGTGGTGCTCATCACCAGTCCTGTGCAGGAGAGGATGCCTTAAGAGCTGGGGCAGGAACATAGGCCATGGAGATGCTCACCTATAGCTCCTTCTCTGCTGCCTCATGGCAGCTATGAAGGTGCTAGGAGCCTTTCCATCTTTCCATCTCCAGGACTGGAGTGTAGGTGATAGATTAAATCTCAGCTTAGGCAAGAGCCTTTCTAGGGAATGAGGCTGTAGAAATTCCTACTGAGTTTTCTCAGGAGAAATGCAGTCTAAGTTAGAGTCAGACTAATAGCCTAACACTTGTTCCTCTCTAAAAGCAGAAAATGCCCAAGGCATTATTCTTGTGCTTGTGCAAAGACACTGATCACAAACCTGCATACAGCACCACATCCTGGGTCCCTTCTGCAGGGAAAAGTCATTAAGCAAAATCACAACACATACACCCAGCAAAAAAGGCAAAAGATGAAAAAAAAAATCTGTGTGCAGAGGGAACTGTCGCAGCTGTTTCAATTTATGAGACAAGAAATTGTATTTCAAAGAGAATACAGGAGTTTTCCCCTTTGAGAAAGTTATTAACAAGAATTCACAATAAACCCCCTTCCATTTATATGCCCGTAAACTGAAGGGCCCTGCTCAAGATTACACTGCATTCTGCAGGGCTCTGCCCTGCCAAGAAAAGCTCACAAGCATCAGACCTTGCCATCCCAGAGGTCTCAATCATCTCTCTTCCTCTTTGACCCCTCACGTCCCTGCTTTCAATTTCTCAGCCTTTTTTTCTCCAGTCACATACCTCTTTTTGTCTTTTCACTTCCCCCTCTTCTCTCCCTCCTCCTCTTCCCCTATTATTCTCTTTCTTATCTTCCAACCCTTTTCTCCTTCCATTCATAAATCTGTCTAAAAGACCAAAACCTGACTATAACTCAGTTGAGCTATTGCAATGACAAAAACATTCATGGAGGAATAGTGTATGGGAGAAACAGCTATAAGAACAGTTTTACATTTCCAGTGTTGTTTTGCTTTTATAGTTGTCTGTTACATGGCTAACACATGTAGTGATGGCTCCAAGAGAGATGATGCCATATCACACCACATGTCTGGAAAAGACTTCATTATTCTACTTCAAAGCTGTAGGGAATTGATCCAGAAAGGGTGTGGGGAAAAAAAGAAAGAACCCTACAACTGATGGAGTACGTTATAGCTAAAGAGACACTACTTTGAACAGCAAAGAACTTCACTTATGGAAGAGCTGGCCTGCTGGAATTTTCCTTGAAGATGACCTACTGAAGATGTGTTTGATTTGAACTGATAAGGGGCTATACCTGTTTGTACTTGAGGACCCTTGTGGAAAGCTGAAGGCTAATTAAAAATCTTGCATATACTGGCTTTGATGCTTAGGACTTCTAACAAGAAAAGAAAACAACAGAAGGTATCATAGTGGTGTAAAAAAGGGAGTAAAACAGAGAGAGAGAAGGTCTATCCAGCAACCCCATGCATACCTGGTCTTAAAAATGAAAAATTTAGTGTAACAAGGAAACAAGTAACTTAAGGAGGTGATAGTTTACCCATGAAGGAAAAACAAGAAATCAAGTATTTACATAAATAAAGGACATTATCTTCTTAAACCTCTCTCATTGCTGGATGAAAGACAGTGGAGATCACTATCATTTTTCTGGCAAGGTTGCTCTTAGAAACATCCTACTCTCACAACACACTTTTCTATACGTATATTTGCGTGTGGTGAACTTTATGTAACATAATTTGTATGCAGCAGCCTGGAATGAAAGTATAACAAGCATTTCAAAACTGTTATTTTCCTCATTAAAAAGAGAAAAGTCCTACTTCACCAAATATGATGTAATATCTCTATCTCCCTTTTGGACAATACATACTGTGCTGTACATACAATGGAAGCAATAAATAAGTCATTATGTAAAACAAGAAGAGGCTTCCTAATATGGCAGTGAGTGTCTGACATGCAGTCATTGATTTAAACATCGGCCAAACAGGTAATGATTAAAAGATGAGAAAATGGCTGGTCTCATGCAAGAGTCCAATCAACATATTAGAAAAACCTTCCATAGTTTTTGCACAATAACTCTCTGGATAACTCCTGCAGAGGAGGGCCCACTGTGCAGGGGTAGGAGGCATTAGACCCTGATGCCCAAAGCCTCTCCATTCAGAAGACAAATAGCCTCCAGTATTTTCAGTCTTGTGCTTTCCCTAGCACACAAGTCATGGTATAAATTAAGCAAGAGCTTGGTCTTCAACAGCAAGCAACGGTCAGTACCCACACCAATAGAGGGAGGGTCTAGTCTAGGATCAGAGTGGCAGCAAAAGCAGCTGCTATTTAGTACTATAAAAGCAGCCTTTTCCTGTTTCCATTGCATGTTCCTATCTCCACTGGTCAAGGAAGCCTCCTTCATATCCCAAGACACGTGTTCATAAGCCTCTCTACAGCCAACCCGCAAGCCAGTGTCAAACAGGCTTAGGCCAAACTACTCAGGGTTTTGAGATTGAACAAAAACAAATTGGAAAAAATACAGCATACTGGAGACGGTCTTCAGAGTGAGCATTATATGAGCCTGACATGGAAGCAAGTGAGCATCTTACTGATTTGTACAATGCTTTCAATTTACCTGCTTTTAACCAGCTGACTGAACTGTCTCAGGAGAGTCCCTGGTTCGGGGTTCACCTCCACGCAGCTCTTCCTGTCCATCTCCTCCTTGTAACAGCCTTTCTTTTCCAATTCCCTCAGTATGAATAAGAATATCTCTGCAGGGAAAAGTCGTCTTTCTCTGCAATCCCCAGTTTAATACTCTGACATGGCATCAATATCCTGCTGCTATCTCTTCATTTTAATTAAGTTCTACCTCTGCCTTTTATGCCCCTTCTCCTTAAGTCATGCAGTTTTCCTCTGCTCTCTGCCCTGTTTCACCCTTCCTGGTGGGGTTTGGTTTTTTTCCCTTCCCTTTCCTCCTCTCTTGGAAACTTGCCAGCGATACAGCAGAAGGGAGCACACCGAGAAAGGTTAGGCAAACACAACATTATTACCAGAATCAGCAACATATTGCTCATTAAACATTTAAAATCAACAGTTGCTGGCTTGATCTGCCAATATTGTGAGAAATGCCAGTTTTAGCTCAAGGTGCCTCTTGTTTCCAAAATGGCTTTATTTATGATGTGGGAACTGGTGGCTGTGAGAACAAAACCCTACCTCAAGCGGCCAACAACACCCAAGCTACAGGCAGCTCCATGGAAAGTTCCCCAGTGAGCACCAATCGCTTCTGCCTCCCCATCACCCCTGCTGCTTTCCAGAAACAAATGGATGTGTAAGAGCACAGAAATGTGTTTGCAGGAGATAAATTATTTATCTGAAATTTACTGTTGTGAAGTCAGCGTAATTCTCAAATCCGCAGACATATTTTATGCACTGATAGGACGTTTCAAGCAGGGGTATTTGGACTCGTTTTTAGCCTCCTCCTGCAAGCATTAACACAATAATGCCTCACCTGTAAAAGAAAAGAGCTGGTCTGGAACTGGAAAAGCAGTAGGATAATATGCTTGTAGTAAAGTTCTGTTTCTTGATAAACAAATCAGCACAACACTCCTTCCCCCACTCCCTCCAATCTCTGTGATGTTTGCCTCTTTCAGGAGTCCTTTGGGTAGTACAGGTATCTAACACCAGGCCACTGACAATCTTATAAGTAGGCATCCAGACTGTGATTTCTTCTTCACAGAAAATAACTTTGGGGATTTTTTGCCAATTATTCTGAAGGGAACAGAACTGGGTCCTAGGTGGTATGAAGATCCACTCGTTCTGAATTGTACTTTTTTTGAAGCATAAAAAATAAGATTGTCCTGTGCTAAGGCAGGTCAATTATAAACCACACAGTTCACATAGCAGGTAACCACATTTCTGACAAGCTCGTGCCCACTGAGCAATCACAAGTGCTGCAGATGCTCGCAGGAACCCTTCACTTTAAGTCAGTCAGAATGGAAATGAATATGGCCCGGCCATGTCTGTCCCTTTGTCCTGCATGGGTGTATTTAAACCAGTCCACGCTCAAAGAGAAACCAATGGCTTGCTCAAGGCTCTAATAAATCCAAAAGGCAGCAGTAAAGACTGCAGTTTTCCAGGCTATAAGTGAGTATTTTTGAGAAATCAGATGGCATGCTTCCAACAATCCAGAGTTCCTGCAGAGAAGTCCCAAAAGCTCCTCATTTTAACAACGATTCTGTAAGTGGATGCACTCCCCCACCTGCCACTTAAGCCTAATCACATACCAGATCCTCCGTTGGAGTTGGCCACTGCAAGCAAAGGAAAATTTGGCAGTCATTTTCACTGAAACATAGCCTAAGCATCTTGAAATGCTGCCACTAGAGTTTTCAGAGGGAAAAGAAAAAATAAGAATCCTTTTGATTTAAAAACAGTTACTCTCCTCCTTGCATCTGTCATCCCTTTTGTTTGTTAATCCAAACAAACACCTGACCTATGGTCAGATAGAACATGCTGGATTTTCACTGATAGGAGCAAACCTTCACTGTGGCTGCAAACAGCTATTTTTGTATGCTGTTTGATATTCAACAGGAAAGATGGAAACCCTCTTCCCACCCTTCCCAAGCTAACTACCAGCCACTGCTGTTGCCAGGACTGCAGGGCTCTGCCCAAAAGACCATACTCTAACACTTACATTCTGTGACAGCAACTGATGGTGAAAAATTGCTGCTGCATTAACCCAGATACTAAGCAGCCACTAGAGATCTTAGACCACAGCCCTATCGTGATACAGCACCTGGGTCACACCTGGCAAGTGATCCTCAAAGAGTGGGACAGGATGTGACCACCTACTCATCTTAAATAGAAATGAGATTGTCAATGTTGACTTAGGTAAGGAAGTGTCTATGGGTCACACTCCAGCTTTCTGAGCCAGAACTGAATCACTGAATCACAGAACCGTCAAAGTTGGAAAGGACCTTTAAGATCATCAAGTCCAACCGTTAACCTAGCGTTGCCAAAATCTCCACTAAACAATGTCCCTCGTCACCACAACTACCCATCTTTTAAATACTTCTAGGAATGATGATTCTACCACTTCCCTGGGCAGCCTCTTCCAATGTTTAATAATCCCTTCAGAGAAGAAATTTTTCCTAATACCCATCCTAAACGTGTCCCGGCATAACTTGAGCTCTCTCACCTCCTCAGGGGCATCAAAGCAGACAAAGCCACAGGATTTGTTAACCAGCCAATGACTTAACTGGATGACAGCTGTAAAGAAATGATAGCACATGTCTATCTCCTGGATGTGGAAAAAGCACAACTCGCAAAAAAACCTACCTAAACCCAAGAGCAACCCAAGCTCTTCTGTAATGAGAGCACAGGTGATTTAATTTCTAGGTAAGCAAGATAATTTAAAAAGAAACAAAGCAAATCCAAATTTCTATGAGCGGTACCATGACTTGAGAGAGAGCAGCACCACAGAACAGCAGTATGCACTTGCTAAAAACACAACAGTGGTGAAATGGTGCGCTCAACTTGCAATATAGCTTTAAGGCAGTCCAATGATTTAACCATTAAATTGTCTGGAATCATTTGCCTAAAATGAGTGTTCAATAAATCTGTCTCTTTATTAGGGCAGGAAGGTCCTGAGTCCCTGCAGGTTACAGCAGCTGACAGACCCTCATGTTCTGAAGTGATGCTGCACTGCAGACCTGTATCAATGTCAGAAACACCTCACAGCCTCCTTCCAAGAGAGTTTTCCAGGGGTTTGATCCTTCAGGTCACAGGTCTCCGTAGATGCCTTCTTTAGCTGCACCAGGTGTGCTAGTTTTGAAGGGGTAACTTTTAATGGATTTAGTTTACTGGTCAGCATTCTGCTACCGTTTCAAGAGTGCTGTACTTCTGTCAGTATAGGCAGATTCATAGTAAAGTAAAAATCCAAATAAATCAGCCATGTGCACCGACATAACAGGGTCAATTTAAAAATTACACCTTTAGTTAAACGAGTGCAACTTCCTCATGTAGCCAAGCCCTGAGCTCCCTTTTTAAGAATAGGTTGCACACCAAAAGCTATTTTCTTATGAGAAACCCCAGAAATAAGTTTCAGGCCTCAGAGAGAAGGATTAATTTGCTAGTAATGAAAGTGACACACAGGGAAAATGTAAAATCAATCTTGTGTTTAAAGGCAGAACAACACTGGCTCCACTTCCATTTTTTTTTCTTTCTCCCCCGCTTTCCTCCCCTCTCCCCACAGTGGCTTGTTACCACCGAGCATACATTATGCACATTACCCACAAGCCTCTGCTCTGTTTAAATTAAAAAAAAGAAACAGCGTTTTTAATCAATCTATGTGCACTCTTCTGCCACAACTCACAAAAGCAGTTTGATTTCTTTTCATTGCTCTCAAGAGAGCTGAACACAGATGACAAAAAAACCCACTGCAAACTAGTAATAATAATAGCAATAGTAGCAATAATAATATTGACCCCCCATCAAAAAATAGAAATGGAAAGCAGAGGAAAGTTAGACAGTCCTTGAGGAAAACACAGACTACATTAAAAAAAACACAGGTCAAACTTGACCAAACCTCAGTGATGTGGCTTGTTCTGACCTTGGACCTCCCTCTGTCTCACAACCAACAGCTAAGAGGAACTGCAAAACAAAGGAGGGACTTTTCAATCCTTTAAAAATAGAATTGTCTGCCTGTACTGCTTCGCTTCTCCAATTCTTGGCAATTCTGCTACATGCACATTTGGAAATGAAGTTGTTCCCAGGAATTCAGTCCCTATCTTGGGATTCCTATACTCAAAGATTCAGACACAAAATTAAAAATAACAGGGAAATGTTTAACTGGTTTTGCCCATAATGAAGCACAGCCATAATTAATTCTACCCTTCAGATCTAGCAAGTGCTAATTTTTTCCTTCTTTCTTCAGTAAGGCAACAGGAGAAAAAGCAGACCATCACTTAACAAGACTGTATCATGCTGAGAACTCCTGCTCAGTTTTCTATCCATAGACAATTTTACACAGTGAAAAGCTTTTTCTCTCTTCCGTCCACAGATGAAGAGAAAAGAAGAATAACCTACCCAAGAAGGAGCCCCAAAAAAGAATTGGGGCCTCCCTATTGCTGGACTCTTAACAGGAGGAGGCCTTGTAGTCGCAGAAAACGGTTCCTTGTTGCAGGAACCCTTCTGCTTCTTCCACCACCATAAAGCAGATCATGTGAAACACCTCACATGATCTATATACAAATCTAGGGCTGCTACTGCTAGATGTATGTACATACTTTATGATTCTAGACTTAAATATTCCCCAGGTCTCCTGCATTTTAGATTCCTGGACTTAGCGTTCTGGTGGTAAAGATCCTGCCAACATGGTGATACATCTTTCTGCTCCAACCCAGATATATAACTTGTCCCTTCCGGCCATATCAAAGACATACACGGTACATTAAAGCTAAATTATATTCACAGTTCAAACTGTGAAAAAGATTTACTATTCAAAGAAGTAAAGCCAGGGACCATATCCAAGATACAAATCTAGATGCTAGTTCAAAACTGAAACACGCAAGTATTTTGGGTTGTCAACACCTTAGGGTTTGGTTTATACTTATCTTTAACCAAAATACTGCCATTTTCGCCTGCAGCTTTGAAAATGGAAGAGAGAAATGGAAGATACCGGTTATCTTCCTAATTGCTTCTTTGTAGCAGTCATCTGCATAGGAAATAACGCTGGGATTTGCCATGGGCTTTAAGAGAATTAGACGCTCTCTATGCACAGAAAGTCACTGGCTCTGGATGGCTAACTCCATCAGGCTATCTAGAAAATCCCAGCTAAGTAGCAACTCTCAGCAGTGCTGGGGAAAGGAAATGAGAAAGAGTATGCTGGTTTCATGGTGCCGCTAAAAAGTAGTGACTGCCCTCAATATTGGCAGGTAACTCCTCAAACTAGAGAGAGCACCATTTCAGAAGCTGCAAGGGAAAGGACACGCAGGGTGGGTGCAGCACGCCCAAGTGCATCACAGGGTATCTCCTGATTCTTGCTGTCAGTACATGGCTTTAGAGGCCACAAATGCACAATTTCTGTCAGACACAGAGCAGGGAAGACCATGCCTGGGGAGCTTTCAAGCCTGGGCTGTGTTTGGATACATGGATGAGTGACCACTACCACACAGCAAGGGCTGTGGTGTCTTCCAGGCAGGGGAGCAAAGGCGCTTTGTCACAGAGCTCTTCTGCTGAAAAGCCCCAGACAGAAGAACTCCCTATGGGTAATTAGGAAAAGCATCAGACTCGCCATGTTTGGAGCATGCCATTAAGAGGGGGCTCTTCTCAGTCTGTTTTCTCACCTAATGGAGGGAAAGCACCATTAGGAGAGACAGTGTGCACTGGGGGAAGAGCCACAACTCTTGTGTGTGGGAAGTAGGGGAGCTGTGGGTCTCAGGTGGACGGTAAGGACTTTTGACCAGATGAACATAAACCCCAGTCAGTCAATGGGCAGTAGTTCTAGACCACACTGCAAACCACAGGCAGGTTTGAATGACATGAACTTGCCAATGGTGGGGGAAACCATCAGATGAAATAATTATGTGTGTATAATTTTCAAGGTGGCTAAAACTGCACCAAAAAGTTCTTGTCTTTAAGAGGTTCAGTCCTTGTGGCCCCAGGGTCCAACCCAGCCAAGGACTGTCTATGTCATCAACACTGCAGTGCAAAAGGAGCAGACTTGCAGAGCAAAATGGCACTATGCACCTGCTTTTTTTATGATACACCTCTCCTATACGTAACGGCTGAGAGAGTTGGGGTTGTTCAGCCTGGAGAAGGGAAGGCTCTGAGGAGACCAAACTGTGGCCTTTCAGCACTGAAAGGGGGCTTGTAAGAAAGATGGGGTCAAACATTTTAGTAGGACCTGTTGTGATAGGAAAAGGGGTAATGGTTTTAAACTAAAAGATGGTAGATATTCACTAGATACAAGGAAGAAATTTTTTCCACTGAGGGTGGTAAAACACTGGAACGGGTTGCCCACAGAGAGGTGGTATATGTTCCATCCCTGGAAACATTCAAGGTCAGGTTGGCTGGGACTCTGAGCCACCTGATCTAGTTGAAGATGTCCCTGCTCATTGCAGGGGGGTTGGATGATGATGTTTAAAGGTCTCTTCCAACCCAAACTATTCTATGATTTATGATTCTATGTACACTGAAGTTTACTTGGGATTAGCTCCGTTTAGGCCCCAAGAGCTGAAGAGCATTAGCAGCTGGTGAGTCTGTGCACCCCCTAGTTTAGCTTCACCTGAAAGAAAGCCAGCATATGCCCAGAGACCATCCTGGAACAGGAACCAAAGCATGGAGATGGCTATGAGATATGCTTCTAAAGCACGGTTGGTATTCAAACTCAAATGCTATTGTAGACACACTCCATACCACATGTTGCCCTGCACTTAGTAAGTGGTACATTTCTACATATAAAATGTGATTCAAAATCAATTCCCTATGTAATTATTTTCATGCAGGGTAGAGAGTGCATGAAAGCTGTCAATACTACACTGTGCCAAGTGCAAAAAGAAATCTTACCACCTCTGCAGTAAAAACAAATTGGTTCCCAAGATCAGACTTTCTTCAGATTCTGGACAGCCTCAGTATGACCTCCCTCATGGATTCACACTTCAGATGCCTACTACATTCCAGTGATTGCTGTTCAAATCTATTTAACAAGAATAAATATTGAGCATCACAACCCCATTCTTCTGAGAGATCAATTTCTAAAAGTTTAGCAGAGCAGAGATTCCCATCATCTTCTGCCTCAGGAACTTCATTCCCTCTCCTGTAATAATCTTGATTATAGACACAAGACTGGCTGTAAAAGTGAGATGGTACAAGAGATTCCCTGTGTGATTCACTAATTTTTTCACTGCAAAGGATGCTTTTCTCAAATGCTAGAAACACAGCAGGTTCATCAGAGAGAACTCCATCTGCCTTGTCAACCATTCTCAGCAAAAACAACCTTGCCATTTGAAGTAGGGATATTTCTGCCGGTGATGCACAAGGTGAAGGAAAATCTCATTCACCTTTTGTTCCACTGGGTCTGTGAGGCTGAAAGAAATAGGCATCTGTTTACATCTGTAAAGTAAGGAGATGGGAGTCAAATACAGAGAGATACATGCTGCTGTGCACCCAACATAGTAAACCAGTGATTAATGGATAAAAATCACACTAGCTACTAATAGAATTTCCTATAAAACAGAAACCCTTTAGGATCTCCTAAGCAGAGATGCAACTCCAACCTTCCTCACAACCTAGATTTATCACTGGCTCAGAGCAGTGCAGGAAAACCACAGGTCAGTGGTCCCCTGTTTCAGCAGCCTTAACGCACCCCAGAAAGCACGCCAGGAACCAAAGGCAGTAGGGAGTTTGCCTGCTCTCCTAGGAGCAGAAAGTAGCCTGGATGCTTCCCCTATCTGGCTCCTAGAAGGTTTGGAAGAAAGGCTTCAGTAGTAAAGAGCTTCAGCTGTCTCCTACAATTTTTGAATAGCCAGTAGTTCAAACAGACTGCTCAAGTCTGAGGCATCTATGGTGTCAGGGCTGAACAAGGGAAGGAGAAGAAATGCTCTTTAGTGCATGGACATGTAAAGACTTTTGAATTCTACACAGCGTTCTCCCCTGGTGGATTTCATTTCCTACTGAAGAGCTATCATTATATATATATATAAAAAAATACGAGCCTACATTTTCACCTATCATTCACATTTCTAAATTCTTGTGCCTACTGCATAAATGCTGATTGGTGGGACATTTCCTTCCTGAAGTTTTACCATGTGATCACCATCATAAACTGATCCAAGAGTGTGCTGCTGATATACGATGCACAAAATGGGCAAAAAACTTCCCAGAATGTCACTATTAACCTCTGCTGCTCTCCCATCAATGCAGTGCAGCTGATGGAGCCTTGCTGACATGCTCTGGAAGGGCTGCCAAGAACCAGGCTTAGGGACAGGTCCCAATATCTAATGAGTTTCAGAGTGGGATTCTCTGATGCTCCTGAAGCTCTTCTGAGCACCACAAAAGAGCTCAGTGTCTGTCTATGTACATGTGCATGCATTTGTGTTTCTGCTTGTGATGGAGGATTTGGCTGTACATGGGAATATGCCCTCCTTTTCTTCCTCCTCCATTGAGAACATTTTAAGTAGTTGGATTTGATTTTCTTTTTTTAATTGCTTCTAGATTTCCTTGATTTGTGAAGTCCACAGGGCAACATCCAGAGCTCTGGAGGACAGCAAAGCCCATGGCACTAGTCTGAATGGCTTGGAGAGCTGGTACATTGTGCATAATACAGCTCAGTTTTGAACTGTATCAGGTTCTGTTATCTCAATTCTCAGCTTCGTACAGCTTTGGCAGCTCTCCTCCTCCTTCTATTTACATCTTTGTTCCTAAAGCTGCATCAAAGCACCTGGAGCTTCACCTACAGCAACCCTGCTCCCTTAGCCCAGGGCTCTGCACACCCAGCTCTACCAGTAGCCCTAGCAAGCACAGAGGAGAGAGGGAATAGAGAAAATACCAATTTTATCTTAGTCTTGTTTTTCTGCCCCCTCCCTTTCTTATCAGGATTCTCCCCTGGATGAGTGGCTAACTGCCTGGAGCAGCTCTAACTCCTCTCTAACTCATGCTGCCAAGTATTATTCACAGAGGACAGAAACAGGATGGGGAAGTAAAGAAAAATGAAAAAGAGTCAACAAATGGCTGCAAACCAATGGGTGCCAACAGGCAGGAGAGGAGGGAAGAACAAGGTCTTTATGCCTTTGTGCAGTCACAGTTACCATGCAACTGGGTGATGAGCAGAGTGATGGGGGGGTGGGGGTGCTCTCCCCCAGGAAAGCTGCAAGCAGTGCTCAGCCAGGCAGCCTCAGAGACAGCACACTGCCACCAAGACCTACCCAAACTCCCAGGGCAGCTGAACACACTTCTCCATCTGCCCCGGCACTGGGATGCAGTGAGACATCGCCTGCCTTGGCTGGCACCTGGGCTTGGGTGGGCACCCCTCTGCCAGAGCCCTGCAGAGCTGCTGGGGGCTCAGGGCAGGGAAGCAAAATTCTTTTGAAGTTTTAAGTGACACCTGTTTGTACCCCAGACAGAGAAAGAAAGCATCAGCTGGAACAGAGGCAGGGGGCTGGCTTGGTTTCCTTCTTTAACAGGCTGCTGTGAGGCAGTAATAGGCTGCAGCACTGCAGAGGAAGGACTGTCTCCCCTGTGCTGGAGGATGAGGAGTGCATCTCACATCTCAGACAGGTGGGCTGGAGAGCTGCAGAGCTGCTAGCAGGGAGTGTGAGCTGCACCATGCTGGGTTCTCTGAGGATAGTGTCTGGGTCCAGCAGCTCAGGATGGAAGGAAATCCCACAGCAGAGCGGGGTCAGCTAGGTGATGCCATTTCCAGAGACGAGGCTGAAGAAATGGCTCCCTCTGTAGCACAAGGCAACCAGCTGCTGGCCTGACACAGGCCATCATCACAGGCCAAAACCACGGCAATAAGATGCCTGGAGAGGCAAAGCCTGCAGTGCTGCTGTGAAAGCCCTTTCCCTATGTTAAGCAGTGAGATATGGGTTGACACCACCCCCAGTTTACAGGTGCTGTGTGAAGTGGCATGCCCCACATCCAGCCTGCCAGGCAGCCTCTCCGGTTTACCCCACCATCTCTCTGACCTGGATGCTGCTTCCAGCCACCTACCTGCTTTCCCTGCCCCTGGAAGATAGGGCAGGAGAGGGGGGATGCTCGTGGTCCCGACAGCTGTACCTCTGTAAGGCTGCCCTGAGCATTGGGGCTCTTTGGTTCATTGGGGCTGCGGGGCACGTCGGCTGCTACGTGTCTCACCTGATGCTCCAGTCTCCCCCCACCCTGGGGCTGACAGACAGTCAGTGCCGAGCCCGAGAGGTGCTCCAGCTGAAAAAATCTAGGACACAGCAGGGGGTTGACAGGCAGGTGGAAGAAGAAGCAGATGTGGAGTCGATGTGGTGTGAGGACTGTGTTTGACCTGCAATATAGCTAACATCAAAATCAATCTACCCACTGTAGCTGGTCCTCCACCCCTTTGCTACCTTCCACCCTCGGACACCTACAATAATAATACACCTTCCTTGCTTCCTCTGACAGGCTCATCTGCCTGACTTTTTGCTGTATCTATTTACCCATCTTCCTTATTCCTCACCTGTATCTGTCTCCCCCCCCTTCATCTTTTTTACTGCATCTTTCTTTCCCAACTGTGCATTATGGTTTCCCTATTTTATTTCTTCCACCTCCTCTCCCCTCTCCTCATCTTTCAGCTGTCTCTGCTGTCCCTCTCTTTCTTCATCATACTTGTTTAGCCTTCCGTGTCAGTTAAATATCTATCTGTCCTTCCATCTTTTCACTGTGACGTGTATCTGTGTGGCGTATCTATTTCTTAATTTCCTATATAGCTAACACTGGCAGTTTGGTTGGCTTGCTTCTCTCTCCCTCTCCTCATCATTATGAGAAAATAATGAGGTGGCTGGCCTATGTTACTGGTCGTGGGGAGGTGGGAAGAGAAAAGAAGGGCATGTGGGAGTAGCAAGCCAGGTGCCCTGGATTGTTTGCCCAGGAAGTTCTCTCCTTTTTCTTCCTTGCCCACTGTGGCCTCATTTATCTAAGGATGCAGCTGCTTTTACTGTATATTATTAGAAAGCCTAAGAAAGCAATCATTCTGCAGAAGAGGAGGCAAGAGAAACCATTAGGAACACAAGGGCTCTCTGCTAATCATTACCTGAGACTTGCCCAGGGCTGGCAGCTAGGAAGCAAGTTTATGATTGTCTCCCATGGCCCATAGTCTCTCACACAGGCTTTTTTTCAAATGCTTCCCCAGTTCTGGACGTTCAGTGGAAAATAAAACATTAAGCTAAGGGTTGAAGTAGGGCATTTAAAAAAAAAAAATAATAAAAAGTTTTGAGTTGGTGAGAAAGCCCCCACCACTACCTTTTCCAGTCTCGTGGTCCCACTGCATCAGTCACTGGTTATTACTGCTGCCATCTGCTCACCATCCTTGTTCCTCACCTCAGACCCTCTCCTGCAGGTCAGTAAAACCTCCACCCCCCATTGTCCCTGATCTCATATCCTTTTCCTTCAGCCTGTTAGGGCTTCACTGCCTTCTTAATGCCCTTCCTATCCATGTTCCCGAAGTGATGTCTAACACAGCAGTCACCAAGAGTCCACTTCAAGCTCGCTGGAGCCATCTGTGATTTGATGGTCTCCTTTAACCCTCTGCGAGTGCTAGTGAGCACCTGCCAAGGGGAAAAGTGAACAACACACCTCAACACTCAGGGGTAGCTCAGCAGTTAACTTAAAGTTGACCACGCAAAAACTTAAGATGTTAAGCAAAATATTTTTTATTCCCTCCCCTTAAAATTGGCCTGAAATATCATGACAAGCATTATTTATCTTATTAAGTACACTACATTAACCTTGCAAATATGCTAATGCACAAAAGGCGCTGCCTTAGCAGCTTTTTAGAATAGGAAATTAACCACGTTCATCAGAAAGCTTTTAATTATTATTATTTCTTAAATGCTGGCGTAATGTAACAGCGCTCCTTCTGCCAGGGGCACCAGAGGAGAAGGATGAGGGACACATGCCATCTTCCTCACAGCTGCCTCCAAAAAAAGCCTTGGGGGTCTTCCTACACGAGCGATGCATGAAGGAGCTGCTCTGTCCCCCTCATGAACCACTGGCACAGGGGAGGGAAGAGCAGGAAGATCAGGCAAGCAGAGAAGGGAAGACTAAGCTGAGTACCTTCTCTGAACTATTGCTCTAGCACTGAAGAGGACGTAGGTAGAAGTGCTGCGTGCTGGGGAAGGACTGCAGACACCAGAGGGAAGAGGCTGCATCCTTTGCCCAGGGTGAGCTTCCAGTAGCTCCCTGAACACCTACTGCAAGCCCTGATCTAGGAGAACATGGAGAGTCTGATAGCTACCTCACCTGGCATCAGCTTTTGAGAACAGCATGCTTGGCCTGAGCAAAGTGTCTTGTCTCCCTGTCTCCTGTACAGTCAGTGGAGAGGTAGAAGTGACCCAGGGGGCCACCCATCCCAGTCCCAGGCCAATATGATGGCTTCCTTCTGTCAGTGAGTCGGGGTGAGAGCCCAGCTCAGATGACAGAGCTGGAGCAATGCCCGCATGTTTGAAACAGCCCCTGTGGTGGTCAGGGGGTCAGCAAGATGCAGTCCCGCACCCTCTCAGCTGCTGGCAGAGGTTTGAGCTGGTGCCATCAGCATTTTTTGTCCCAAGGACCTGGCCACACTACATGCCAAGTCTGGCACAGGCCAAGCACATCTCATCTCTGCTTAATGGCACTGAGCTGTGGGCTGCAACATCTCATGAGCAGTGTGGCAGAGCAATGGAAAGCATCACCACTGAAGACCTTCCTGTGTGTCAGTGAGCATACCCTGCTCCCTTTCCAGGGCTTGACCTCAGCTGGTTCCCTTTCCCATGGTGACAGACATGCTCTCCTCCCCTGGCTGCCTCACCCCTGGTGAGCAGCAATGAGAACAACATTTGCAAGCAAGTCTGGATACTCCCACTAAAAGAAAAGCTGTGATTCTCCCAGCTCATCCTGCTCAGGGCCTGATCCAGAGTGACTTGCCACCTCAGCTCACTGTGCCCACCCTTCTACAGTACAGACTGTTCTGCTTCTTCCTCCACCCAGGCAGCCCTTTCCAATGGCTTTCCAGGGAGACTTTGGTTCTGCATCCTTTATCATGCCCTGGCTGCCGTTGCTGCCTGTGGCTCCTCGCAGGCCAAGCTCAGCTCAGCTGGCACAGACAGCACAGTCACAAATATAATTTCTAGCATTTCTGGTTTGGTTTGGGCTTTATTTTTTCCTTTCTTTTTAGTGGTGGCATTACTGTTGCAGGCTGAGGGCAGCTGCTCCCACCGCAGCTTGCTGGTACGCTGCAGCCAGCAACACCCAGGAGACAAGGCCAAGGAGCACAGCTCTGCACTGTCATGTCTACTATCTCTCTTAGCTTTTTAAATGCTTTTACGTTGTTTTTTTTCCTAAGTAAAATCTTAAGAGGGCAGATTTAGCTCAGTATCCAATGTCTTTCTGGAGTGTGCTCTGATAAAGAAAAAAAATAATTCATCCCCCGAGCAGCGTAGAGGTGAGGGAGCTTATCCCATGCCACTGCGTGGGAAGTGTCACAGCAGGATAAGCCAAGGGAAATCAAAAGCTCAGAGATTTACTCAGACGCAGAGAAAGGGATGATATTATCCAATATGACATTACATGTTCTTTCAGTAACACAAATCAGCTTGCACCGGTCAAATGCTGCTCTCCTCTGACATGATAGCCTTCCTGAACAGACTGCGCAGTGCTGTGGAGCTCTGAGCATTTCTTTCGATTTGTTTGTCTCCCTGTTATAATTATTTTCTCTGTAGTCATCACTCCAAGGCTGTCTTTCTGCTTGGAGAGGCTGAGGCAGCACTAACTGGGCACAGACCCACAGATGGCTCTCCGATAGCGTCTTGGACTGGCATATGGCAAATAAGGAGTTGCGTGCCCCTTTCTCAGTCAGCAACAACATGCTGCTCCCTACGGTGCTTTCTGATGGGCGATGCTCGGACAGCACAGCTCTGCTGGCCTTCTCAAAGCTGGCATCTGCACGCTATCTCCTCTTGGACTGGATCTGTGTTAAAGTGAGTATCTGCTTGGCTTTGGCTGGCTTGAAACACAGTTCCAACATCTCCTGTGATGGAAAGCTTTAGAAGACAACTATCGAGCGACAGCCCAGGATGTGCTGCTTAGACATCTGCCCAGTCCTGGGGTTTCAAAGGCAAAAATCAAACAAGCAATCAGGAACAACTCTGACTGAACTAAAGAAAATCCTATGATGACGTTTTACCCACCTGGCCTTTCCCATGGCCCTCAGACATCTCTGTCAGTGACCTTGCAGCTCCACAGCCATGGTTAGCAGGAGGTGAAGAAGAGGCAGACTCCTCCTTCTGAGCACTCCTGTGCTTCTGATGAGCAGCCCCAAAGTGATCTCCTGCACCCAGACACATGTGCGCACATACTGCTGGAGCTACATGAATTATACCCTCAAGGCAACCATTTCCTCAGCCCCCAGCCACAGAATCACAGAATCTTCATGGTTGGAAAGGACCTTTGAGATCACCAAGTCCAACCACACACACACAAAAGATCCCCACAATCTCGGCCACTAGAGCACGCTCTGAAGTGCCACATTTATGTGGTGCTTAAATACCTCCAAGGATGGTGACTCCACCCCCTCCCTGGGCAGGCTGTTCTAGTGCCTGACCACTCTCTCAGTAAAGTAATTCTTCCTAATATCTAACCTAAACCTCCTCTGACGCAACTTTAGACCATTTCCCCTGGTTCTGTCATTATTTCCTTGGGAGAGGCCAACACCCACTTCCCTACAACCTGCTTTCAGGTAGTTGTAGAGGGCAATGAGGTCTCCCCTCAGCCTCCTCCTCTTCAAACTAAACATGCTCAGTTCCCTCAGCCTCTCCTCATATGACTTGTTCTCTGGACCCCTCACCAGTTACATCTGTGTCCCAGCACACTGTGTTATTTGGGTCTGAATTGCATTTGCTTGCCATTAGCTGACCACGGCGTTGGAAAGGAGCAGTTACACCACCAGCGCTGAGAGATGGATTGGTGGGAGGTGTAGGGAGGGAAGGAAAGACTTGCATGGGGGAGTGTAAAGAGAGAGTCTAAAGATGGAGGCACATGCACATAAAAGAAAAAGTTTCTTGTTCCCAAAGAAAGCACAAAAGGTGATGGTAAGGTCATTTTTGCCCATGACAGTGTTTTGGAAACCTTGCCAGAATTGCCGTCATGGGAAGAAAGAGTGAGGGGTGCTGGAGGCAGAGCTGATGACATGTCCCCCTTCTGGACAGGATGGCACAGGTCACTCAAGGGAGCAGGTTTGATCTCTAGCCTTTCAAGTAATGAGTCACAAATCACAGCCATATGTTTCTCAGTATGCTCGGGCGATGCTACATAATGGAGCATCAGGCAAACCTGGAAGAGGTTTCGGGAGAGATGAAGGAGGAGGCATCTGTGCAGGGGGGAAGGAGGGCGCTGCGGTTGCAGAAAAAGGTAATTTGCTGACAAGAATGCAGCAATTTATTTTGAGCTACTACAACTGACCAGTGCATTCCCTTTCATCTCTGACCTTACCTCCTCCTTTCTAGTACAAACTATGGGCTGCCTAGGGCCTTGCCTCTCTCCTTCTCTGATTCAGTGGATAGTGCTGACTTGGGAGGCTGGGGCAGGCCACTGTGATCAGCAGGGCCTTCATCTCGGCTCCCTTTTTCCCTGGCAAGCCCAGCAGCATCCCAGCTTGCCAGGGGAGAGAGCACAATGCAAACCCTGTATCTATAGCCAAGCTTTCAGCAGGAGGTGCTAGGTTGGGAGGTCTCTCTTTTTATCCTGGAGCTCCGTAGCAACAGTTTCCTTTCACCCCAGTCTGCTGATGGTAAATGGGTGTTTTTCATTCCTCCTTACTGACCTCAGATTTTGTGGGATTTTTTCTCTTTTTTTTCTAAGACTCCTGGCACTCATGGTTGCTACAGCAAGAACATATTTGCTAGGCAGACCTCTGCACAGTGCCATGTACACTCACATATGGCTATGTATCCCCCTCATCCTGTTCAGAAAATGTTCTAGAGGTGAACACCAGCAGTGCTAAAAGAAATGAATGAATGAACAAAACTGACTCAGCCCCCCTGTCCTTAATACCCCATCTGCTTGCTCTGAAGAGGGCAGGCTCTGGTCATAGGCCAAGCAGCAAAAAGGCTGCAAAGATGGTGAGGGAACTCCCTCAGGCTTTGATTTTTCTGCTACGCAATTAAAAAGGAGGTCTGAAAACTTTTTAAAGTAGACCGGAGCACTCCAAGTGGAGGGTCTGGAAAAGGACTATGACAGGAGCAGAACGGCAATATTGGAAAAGGAAGAAAAGAAAAACATATGTAATTTTGATAAATAAAATATTATACAGTTCATTTTTTATGTAGGAGCACAAAGTGCACTGGCCTACTCTTTCGTGATGGTATAGCATGTCAGCTGGCACAGCTTCCTGGGGGAATGCCTGCCACGTGTGCAGAACTTCCCACTTTTCTTCAAGGAGCCATTTGGCTAAGAAAGGGTAATGCAAGAGCATGAGGGGAGGAAGGCAAGGGTGAGAGAAAAAACCCACCCTCAAACCTCAGGAATCCTTCAGCCAAAATGCCATCCAGAACACCTCCACCTTCTGCAAGGGGGTTCCCAGCCAAAGACAGCTCCATAGCAGCAAGTGGGCAAAGGACGGGGTAAGACTGAGGTGAGAAAGCAGCCTGTTGGGTAAAGAGGGGCTGCAATGGGAATGACCTGCAGGCAGGCTGTGGCTGCTACCTCCCCATGCAGTGGGAGAAGGAAGGCCAGAAAAATTGTTTAATGCTTGGGAAGCATTAAACTTGCTGCCTGTCTGCCTGTCTCTCCATCTCCTAAGCACCTTTTTTTACAGCCCAGGGGAGATGATTTCTACTCTATTGTTGGTTGATTGGACACTTATCTAGCTGTTTCTCTCCATTCTAGACACAGAAAATGTTTTTTTTTCTTTTGGCTTCCTCTCTCCTATGCATTTCTGCTGCTGGAGGACACAGGCATACACCGGTGGTCCCGCTCCCACACTCTCTCTTTACCTCATTGCCATGAGCCTAGGCCAGAGAGGCACACGTAGCAGCACAGCCAAGGATTGCTCTCATCAAAATACTGGGAACTAAAATGGTCCTCCTCCCAGGTGGTGGCCAGGTGGAGTGCAGGCGGCTCCACCTTGCTATTCAGTGCATTGCATCAGCAGGCTGAGGACCATCAAACTCGGGCTCTGACCCAGTTCTGGGTTGCCCTATAGTTTCACTGAATTTCACTGAATTTTTTGGAGTTGGAAGGGACCATAGAGATCATCTAGTCCAACTCCCCTGCTAAAGCAGGACCACCCAGAGCACATCAGAGCATGCCACTCAGAACTGCATCCAGACGGGTCTTGAAAATCTCCAGAGAAGGGGACTCCGCAACCTCCCTGGGCAGCCTGTTCCAGGGCTCTGTCACCCTCACTGTGAAAAAGCTTTTCCTGATATTCAAGTGGAACCTTTTGTGTTCCAACTTGTGCCCATTGCCCCTTGTCCTCTCACTGGCAACCACTGAAAAGAGTTTGGTTC